>MU390310.1:155679-173721 GCA_022578715.1 Nemania sp. FL0916 | reverse complement strand
TTTTTTTAAAAATATTATAATTAAAAGTTAACGATTTAATAATTCGATAAAAAAATAAAAAAATAAAATAAAAAACGAAACGATTTTATAAAATAAGTAAAAAAAAAAGCATTTTTTTTTTATTATAATATTTAAAAAATATTATATATATAAAGAATTATTTTAAAAAAGAAAAAAAAACGAACTTTTAAAACATAAATTATAAAATTATTAAATATTTTTAAAAAAAAAAAATTAATTATAATTATATTAGATATATTTTATAAAACTAAACAAGTTAAAAATATTATAAAAATATTTATAAAAGAACAAAGTACGAGGATTTTTATAAAAATCGAAATCATTTGCCGGATACCTAGTAATAATAGTACTTAAAAAAAAAAAAAAAAACTAACATATAATAAAAAAAAAACAAATATAACGAATAATAATAAACTTTAGATTATTAAACGTTATTATTATATTAAATAAATATTTAATTTTTTTAATAGTTATAATACGAGAAAATATTAATTAAATATAATAGTATATTACGTTCGATATATTAAATAAATATTATTCGATATATATAACGAAAAAAAAAGAATAAAAAACAGTTATACGTATAATTTATAAACTGTATAAATATACGGTTATATTTTAAAATTTATAAAATACGTTTATAATATTTTAACGTATAATAATAATTATTTTACGAAAATATTTAAACAAGTTTATATTTGTTTATTTAAATAATATTTTAATCTATTTAAATATTTTCGAAAAATATAAACAATATATAAACGTAGTATTAAAAATATTATAAAAAAACAAATTACGATTAAACTCGAAAAAGTATACCTAATATTAATAAAAAGTTAACTTTTTAAAATTTATAATTATTTTAAAAAAAATACAAATCTAATAAACAAAATTAGAAATTATATAAAAATAGAAAATTTTAAATCTAATAATTATTAAAAATATTAAAAAAGTTTTTAAATTTATAAATTACGTCCGAACTTTAATTAAAAATTATAACAAATATTCCCGATATTTATTAAAATATATAATAAAAAAGTATAAAAAAAAAGTTCTTAATAAATAAAGAAGTTAAAAAAATATTTAAAAAATTAAAAAAAAAAATCATATCCGACCTGATATATAAACTCCCGAACTTTTTTAAAAAAAAAACTTAAAATAGATATTTTAAACGGAGTTATTATAAATATACTCGAACAATTAAAAAATAATAAAAAATAACACTTTATAATATACTATTTTAAAACGTTATAAAATATTATATTTCGTTATTTAATATTAAATAAAGAATTTTTTATAATTATTACAAAATTTAAAAAATAAAAACTATTTTTAAAAAAAACTACAGAACTTTTTAAAATCTATTTAAACTATAAAAACTTAATATTTTTTATAACTTTATAAAAAATTAATAAACGATATAAAAATTAAATAGATTATTTTTTTAAATTTAATTTTAAAATATTTTATATTAAAAAAAAAAAAACGTATAAATAAATATTTTTAACTAATAAGAATAAAAAAAATTTAAAATTTTAAAATAAAATATATAAATATTACACTTATAAAAAAATAAAACATTTCGATTATAAGTTATTTTTAAAAATATTAATAATTATTTATAACAAAAGATTTAAAATATATATAATAACCGAAAGTTTAAAAAATTATATAAATATAATAAAACTAAATTAAACAAGTTAAAATATAAAAAAAAAATATATTTATTAAAGTTAATACGAGACAAATTTATTAAAGAATTTTACGAATACTTATTGTACGGATATTAAAAAATAATTAAAATAATAAAACAGTTATAAAAAAAGTACGATTTTTTAAAACTTTAAAAAACTATTAAAACTATTGTTAAAAATTATAATATATATAATAAGTTTAAAACAACACGATATAAACTTTATAAATTTTTATAATTAACGTAAATACCCGATTAAATATAATATATTATTATATAAAACTTTATTATTAAATTATTATAATTAATCGATTTAATTACGGAAGTTAAATACGATATTATATAAATAATTATAAACCGACTTACGAAATATAAGTATTTTTTATTTTTTAAAACAAACACGATTATTAAATAATTAACGTACGTATTTATTAAATATTATTTTAATAAATATAAAATATTAGAACAAATTATATTTGATCGAAACAAATTGTTTATTTTTAAGTTCGGAAACAGTTTTTTTAAACAAATAAGTACCAAGTTTAAATTTTTTACAACTTATTACTTTTAAACGGATAAATAAATTAAACAGTTAAACTAAACGTTAAAATAATATTTACGAAGTTATATTAATTATTAGTAAAATAATTAAATAAAATTATTTTTTATTATTTAAATCGTATATAATATTTTAATAAATAAAAATATAAACATGTTTTTTTATAAAGTAATATACGGACGTTAAACTATTTTAGAAAAACTAAAAAAAACGTTAATAAAAATACTTACTGTTATAATAATTATACCTAGAGTTAAAATAGTAATTATAAAAATTAAAACTTTTTAAATAAAGTTATAAATATATTTATAATTTTTATAATAAAAAATAATAAAATATTATAATAAAAAAAAAATTAAAAAATTAATTCTAACGAAAAAAAATAAAGTTTATTTGTTATAATAAAAACAAAATATTATTTTAAAAATTTTATAAATTAAAATTAAACAATTAAACAATAAATTAAATTTTAAAAAACTTGGTTTATTTAAAATTAAAAAAATTATTTCGTTAATTAATTATAAACTATTATTATTTAAAATAATACGAATATATTTTGTTTTTTATATTTTTTTATTAAAACTAATATTAAATAATGTTTTATTAAAAACTTAATTTAAAATAGAAACTAATTAAAATATATACGAAATAGAAGAAATATTAGATTTTCGTTAAAATAATAACAAATTTGAATATTTGGTTAAATAGAAAGACTACTATTACGACCCAACAAGAGGGGAATGGCCCGTTGGCAGGCCTAGCGCGGGGAATAGAAAAGTACACCTCGAAAGATGTAATATTGAGGTATGTATCGGTCGGGGTATATAATCACGTGATAGCTTACTAGCTTACGGTAATCTAAACTTATTTGTTTACGGTAATCTAAACTTATTAGTTTACGGTAATCTAAACTTACTAATTTATAATAATTTAAAAAGAATTTAATACGGAAAAAAGTAGTTAAAGTTTTTTTATATAAATATTTATTTATTTTTATATTTAGTTATTCGTTTTTGTTTTTTAACTTTTAATTTAAAACTATAATTTAGATTTAAATACGAATATAATTATTAAACTATTTTTAAATATACTTTATTAAACAAGTAGTAAAAGTATTATTAAACTTTTTTTACGGATATTATTAACAATTTTATTATTATTTACAAATTAAAACCCCGATATTATTTTTTATATCCGATGTATTAAAATATAAAAAGCTTATAATATTTTAAAAGTTTTTTAATTAATAAAACTTAATATAATAAACGGATATAAATATAAAAAACTTTAATAATAATAAAATTACTAATAAACTTTTAAAAAAGTATATTTTAAGAATTTCCGTTGTTAATAAAACTAAAAAGTTAATATTTTAAAAAATAAAATATTAATAAAATAAAATTATAAAACTAAAAATTTATAAATAAAAAGTAAAAAAACAAAAAGTTTAATTAATTATATTAAAAAATAAATAATTAATATTTATTATTAAAAAAACAAAAGTAGTACAATTAATTTAAACATTATTGTTATAAAAAACAATAGTAGTTTAAAACTAAAAACTATAACTAGAACTAATTATACCTAAAGTTGATTAAAAAAACAAAAACAAAAGTAAAATAGACAAAAACGAAAAAAACGAAATAAAAAGTAAAAAAAAAAAAGAAAAAAAAATAAAACAATTTAAAACATTTAAAATAACAAGTTAAAAAATACTAATTATTTAAATAATTTAAAAATTTAGAACTTAGATTTTTAATCTAGTTTTTGTTAAATTATTTAAAAACTTATTACCCGAAACGATATTTTTAATTTTAATTTTTATTAGACCTAGTTAAACTTTAATAATTATAAAAATTATAAACAAAAGAAAAAAAAACCAACCTAAAAGAATATTATTACTACTTTTATTATTATTAAGATTAAATATTATATTTAAACTATTTAATTTTAAAAGTTTTAAACTAATATTTTTAAAATTGTATAATAAATTAATAAAAGTAAAATTTTTTTTAATCTAAATTAAACTTTATTTAAAATAGTATATAATAATAATTACGAACGAAAATTTAAAAATAATAATAGTTTTTTAATTTTTAACAGGAACAATATTAGAATAGTTCTAACTTATATTAAAAAACTTTTTAAAAATATAGTTTTTAATAAAATTAAAACCCGAGATTAAAAAGATTTTCGAAAAGTATAAAAATTTCGAGAAAAAAATAAAAGTTTTATTCGGGGATATAAAAAAAGTTAAACAAATAAAAAAACAATTTTATCGATAACGATAAACGAAAAATGTTACAAATTACGTTATAAAATTTAAAAAACTAATTGTAATTTTAAAATTACCGGAAGTAGTTTTATTTTATTTTTTTTATAATAGATTAAAAAATTAAATTAAAAACGACTTATATAAATAAAACAGGCCGAAAAAATTTAACGAATATATTAAAAATACGATAATAATCGACCGACGAAATTTTAAAAAATTCGTCGAAAAAAAAACCGAAAAAAAAAAAAAGTATAAAAAACGATAAACCCGACTCGAAAAAAGTTAAAACTGTTTAATAACAACTTACGAAATTAAAACAAGCGTTATTATAACGAAACTTGTTTTAAATAAAATGTTTTAATTATAAAAAAAAAAATATTATATAAAAAAATATCGATTAAAAAAAAAAAATAAAATTATAAAAAAAAACAAATAAATATCGACGTAAAAAAATTTTATAATCGAAACAAGTAAAAAATACAAATATATAATTAGATTCGGAATTTAAACTTTCGGAATAAATATAATCTACCCGAGTAAAAAAATTCGAAAAATAAGAATTTTTACTCGTAATTATAAATATAAACTAGAACGAAGATTTTAAAAAAAACGACTGTTTAATTTATAATAATACGATTAAAAAAGTTTATAATTATTATTTAAAAATAAAACGTTTATTAAAATAGATCGATAAAAAATGTATATATTATATTTAATTATAAAAATACGAGTTATAACACGTAAATACGGAAAAACTAATTTTAAATCGGTTAAAAGTTATAATTAAATATAAATATAAAAAATGTTTATTAAAAAAAATTTATTTTATATATTTAAACAGCGAATAATTATAAAATATTAAATAAAAAAGATACAGTTATAATATTTAACGCGTTTGTTTATTTTATAACGACGAATAAAAAACAGAATTATTATTTATAAAATTAGAATCGATTAAAAAAAGAGTTAAATTCGAAAAAAAAAAACGTAAAAACTAGCCCGAAAAAGAATAATATTTATAAAATATCCCGGAATACGAAATAAAATAATACGATTATTAAACAGATAAAAAAATAATTAAGAACATAATAACGAAAGTTATTTTTTAAAAAAAAATAAGACTAGAATTTTTAAAACCCAGTTATTAGGAAGACTTTAGAAAAGCTATTTTTAAAATGATCTAAAACGTAGACGGAGATTTAAAACGAAAACGGATAATTTACGATATTTTCCGAACTAAAGAAACTATAATAGTAAAAATAGGTACAACTACTGGACTAGTTTAGCCCGATTTAACGACCTATTTAATAACGGAAAGTTACTATTATAATAATATTTTTATAATATCCGAAGATCTTATTAACTTATTATACGAATAATATTACGAAATATTTTAAACTTGTTATATAATAATAAAATATAAAAAACATTTAATAAAGAAATTATTAAAAAAATAGTTTTTTTAACGGATTAATAAAATACTAATAACGATTTTATATTTACGTAAAAAAATCGGAATTTTAATTATCGAGTTACGCGATAAAAAAAAAAAATACGCCGTATTTAAAAAAAAATCTAATAATAAAATAGATCTATTTAATATATTTTATTAAATTTTAATCGAAAAAAACGACAAATATATATACAAGGAAATTCTTTTTTACGAAATACTATTTAAAATATACCTGGAACATTTTAAAACTAACAAAAATAAAACAACGATCGAGATAAAATATATATATTATATTCCGATGTTATATACGATATATAGCGAGAAATTTATATTATATTTTAAACAGATATAAAAAATTAACGTAAAATTATTATATAAATATAAATGTTTAAAAATACAACTTTATAACAAAATATTATAAAATTACAAAAAATATCCGTATATTATATTTAATATAAAAACTATATTAAACGGATATATATATAATATTAATAAAATTGTTTACGAATTATATAAAGATTTAGAACTTTTACCGATATTATAAAAAACATTTAAACCTCCGGTATCGAAACAACTACCTTGGCCCGGTCGAACTATATAAAAAAGTTTTAAATATTAAATATCGAATTAATATAAATATATAAACGATTAATATATTAAACACGTTATATTAAAAATTAAAATATAATAAATTGTATTAAAACAAAAAAAAAATAAAAAATATAAAAAGTTCTTGTTAATAAAACAACGAGTAATTAAAAATATTAAAACTTTATAACGAGTAATTATTAAAAAAAACAACTAAATTAAAGTTAATTTAAAATATAATAAACAAAAATATTATATTATAATTAACTCGGGAGCACAAGTAAACGTAATTTTTTTAAAAATAATAAAAAAAAATAAAATATTTTAAAAATACAAAATAAAATTATATCGATTTATAATATTTAATAACGAAATATTTAATTATAATAATAATCGCGTATTTAAAAAAACATAATTATTCGATATTTTTATATAAAGATATAAAAAACGAATTATATTAAATATTACCGATATTTTTAAACACGATATTATTTTAAAAATATTATAATTAAAGGCTAACGACTTAATAATTCGATAAAAAAACAAAAAAATAAAATAAAAAACGAAACGATTTTATAAAATAAATAAAAAAAAAAGCACTTTTTTTTATTATAATATTTAAAAAATATTATATATATAAAAAACTATTTTAAAAAAAAAAAAAACGAACTTTTAAAATATAAATTATAAAATTATTAAATACTTTTAAAAAAAAAATACTAACTATAGTTATATTAAATATATTTTATAAAATTAAACAAGTTAAAAATATTATAAAAATATTTATAAAAGAATAAAACACGAGGATTTTTACGAGAATCGAAATCATTTGCCGGATATTTAATAATAATAATATTTAAAATAAAAAAAAAAAAACTAATATACGACGAAAAAAAAAAACAAATATAACGAACAATAATAGATTTTAGATTATTAAACGTTATTATTATATTAAATAAATATTTAATTTTTTTAATAATTATAATACGAGAAAATATTAATTAAATACGATAATATATTACGTTCGATATATTAAATAAATATTATTCGATACGTATAATAAAAAAAAAAAATAAAAAACGGTTATACGTATAATTTATAAACTGTATAAATATACGGTTATATTTTAAAAACTACGAAATACGTTTACAATATTCTAACGTATAATAATAACTATTTTACGAAAATATTTAAACAAGTTTATATTCGTTTATTTAAATAATATTTTAATTTATTTAAATATTTTCGAAAAACATAAATAATATATAAACGCAATATTAAAAACTTTATAAAAAATAAATTACGACTAAACCCGAAAAAATATATTTAATATTAGTAAAAAGTTAATTTTTTAAAATTTATAATTATTTTAAAAGAAATACGAATTTAATAAACAAAACTAGAAATTATACAAAATTGGAAAATTTTAGATCTAACGATTACTAAAAATATTAAAAAAGTTTTTAAATTTATAAACTACGTCCGAATTTTAATTAAAAATTATAATAAATATTCCCGATATTTGTTAAAATATATAATAAAAAAGTATAAAAAAAAAAAGTTTTTAATAAATAAAGAAATTAAAAAAGTATTTAAAAAACTAAAAAAGAAAATCACATCTGACCCGATATATAAACTCCCGAACCTTTTAAAAAAAAAGAAATTTAAAATAAATGTTTTAAACGGAGTTATCGTAAATATACTCGAACAACTAGAAAATAATAGAAAATAACACCCTGTAATATACTATTTTAAAACGTTGTAAAACGTTATATTTCGTTACTTAATACTAGATAAAGAATTTTTTACAATTATTACAAGATTTAAAAAATAAAAGCCGTTTTTAAAAAGAATTACGGAACTTTTTAAAATCTATTTAAATTATAAAAACTTAACATTTTTTATAATTTTACAAAAAATTAACAAACGATATAAAAATTAAATAGATTATTTTTTTAAATTTAATTTTAAAATACTTTATATTAAAAAAAAAAAGAACGTATAAATAAACATTTTTAACCGACGAAAACAAAAAAAATTTAAAATTCTAAAACGAAATGTACAAATATTACACTTATAAAAAAATAAAACATTTCGATTATAAGCCATTTTTAAAAATATTAATAACTACTTGTAATAAGAAATTTAAAATGTATATAATAACTGAGAGCTCGAAAAACTGTACAAATACAATAGAACCAAATCAAACAAACTAAAATACAAAAAGAAAATATACTTATTAAAGTTAATACAAGACAAGTTTATTAAAAAATTTTACGAATATTTACTATACGGATATTAAAAAGTAATTAAAACGGTAAAACAGTTATAAAAAAAGTACGATTTTTTAAGATTTTAAAAAACCGTTAAAACTATTATTAAAAACTATAACATATATAACAAGTTTAAAATAGTACGATATAAACTTTATAAACTTTTATAACTAACATAAATACCCGATTAAACATAGTATACTATTATATAGGACTTTATTATTAAACTATTATAATTAATCGATCTAGTTATAAAAGTTAAATATAATATTATATAAGTAATTATAAACCGATTTACGAAGTATAAATACTTTTTATTTTTTAAAACAAACGCGACTATTAAATAATTAACGTACGTATTTGTTAAATATTACTTTAATAAGTATAAAGTATTAAAACGAATTATATTTGATCGAAACAAATTGTTTATTTTTAAGTTCGGAAATAATTTTTTTAAACAAATAAGTACCAAGTTTAAATTTTCTACAGTTTATTACCCCTAAACGGATAAACAAACTGAACAGTTAAACTAAACGTTAGAATAATATTTGCGAAATTATATTAACTATTAATAAAACAATTAAGTAAAATTACTTTTTATTGTTTAAATCGTATATAATACTTTAATAAATAAAAATATAAACATGTTTTTTTACGAAGTAATATACGGACGTTAAACTATTTTAAAAAAACTAAAAAAAACGTTAATAAAAATACTTATTATTATAGTAATTATACCTAGAGCTAAAGTAGTAATTATAAAGATTAAAACTTTTTAAATAAAGTTATAAATATATTTATAATTTTTTTAACAAAAAATAATAAAATATTATAACAAAAAGAGAATTAAAGGATTAATTCTAACGAAAAAAGATAAAGTTTATTTATTACGACAAAAATAAAATACTATTTTAAAAATTTTACAAATTAAAACCAAACAACCAAACGATAAATTAAATTTTAAAAAACTTAGTTTATTTAAAATTAAAAAAATTGTTTTATTAATTAATTATAAACTATTATTATTTAAAATAATACGAATATATTTTATTTTTTATATTTTTTTATTAAAACTAACGCTAAATAATACTTTATTAAAAACTTAACTCGAAATAAAAACTAATTAAAATATATACGAAATAAAAGAAATATTAAATTTTTATTAAAATAATAACAAATTTAAATATTTAATTAAATAAAAAAATTACCTATATTTAAACAATATATAAAAACTTAAAAAACATTTAAAAATTACCGTCGGGATAATAACCTAGTTTTATTAATAATATTTTAATCGACCGAAATTAAAAATACGGGGTCGATTATTAAAAAAACATTAAAAATAACCCAGTTAAAATCGGGTATAATAATAGAAAACTGCTTTACTAATACACGAGCCTTTTTATATTCTTCCGTTTTAATATAATTTAGCTCGTTTAAATCCGCGATATTTCGAACGATAGCTTTCGATATCTTTTTATATTACATTTTTTTTTGTTTACAAAAACGTATTAACTTATTTTTTATTTTTTTAATCTTGTTTTCGAAAAAGTTAAATTACGCAAATATTTTAATTAATTAAACCGGGGACAGTTTTTAAACGTTATAATTTAATTAATAGTTCTAAATATAAAAAATATAACGAAAAAAGTCGGCTTCGGAAAATTTATAAAAAAACTTACGACGTTTATAATACGAACAAAACAATATATCGATCGGTTTATTTTAAAAAATTAAAAATAATAAAATAGAGTACTAGGTTAACTTTTTTTCGGGAGATTTAGTACAACGTTTTTTAATTCGTCCAAATATAACAAAAAAAAAAGAATAAAAAAAAAAAAAACAAAAAAAAAAAAAAAAAAAGAACTAACCTGTTTTTTATTATTAAAACAACAATTTTAAAAAAAAAGAAATAATATTACAAATTAATAACTTTATAAATCGAAATAAAAGTTTAATATATAAAATAAAAAAAAACTTTAAATAAACATTTTTTTTTTTTACTTTTTCTAACTTTAATTATATAACTAATCGATATAATTAATAACGATTGCCGCAATCGTTATAATCGATATCGATTATAATAATTAAATAAAACTTATAAAATTAAAACCGGAAAAAAAAATAAATATAAAAAAAAGAACTTTTTTTTATACTTAGTTACTTATTTTTATTTTTTAACTTTTAATTTAAAACTACAGTTCAAACTTAAATACAAATACAATTATTAAACTACTTTTAAGTACATTTTACTGAACTAATAATAAAAGTATTATTAAACCTTTTTTACAAACACCACTGATAACCTCATTGTTACCTGCAAATCAAGACCCCGATACTGTCTCCTATATCCGATACACTGAGATATAGGAGGTCCGTAACATGTAGTGATATAATGCTGCACTTCTGTGCCTTTACAGACACTAGCTCCACGGACTTCGGCTCGAATGTGCATCACCGCTACGCGCCAGACCACGCCACGCTGCGCGGCGCGCTCGAGTGCCACGTCGCGGCGTCAACGCCTGGTCTCCCGTCGCCCAGCCCGGTATGAATATCTGGATTGCGAGTCTCGCAGACGAGAACGGGCGGCGGCTGATACTGAATATGTATACCCGCAGCGATGTCGCGCCGGAGGCGTGGCTTGAGCGCTTGATGGGCGAGTTATGCGCTGTTTCGACGGTGTTCTGTGATTATAGCTTTTCTATGTCGGTTGGGACAGCTTTGAATAATTAGGGGTTCCTATCCAGTATAGGGGCCAAGGTGGGCTTTGGAGGGAATTGATTGATGTAACGTGTAGGCCAAGTCGACTGACTATGATTTTTTCTGCGATCTCACTCGATTTTCATTGGCAGGTTCTTCTTGTATCTGTTGTATTTCAAACGATAGCTTAGGATATGCTATGTTAGAGCACTGAGTCGATTTGACAACAATCTTTGTATTAAAAAACCGTGAGCTAGAGCAAAATTGTTTATGCACTGTCATTTCATTTACTCGTCCAAAACCGCTCGAAATAGTTTTTTTTTTTTTTTAAAAAAAAAAAAAAAAGAGTGATAGAATAGCCCTATATAACTTCCACCCGGCCGAGATTGCGCTCGTGTTTCACTAGGCGGCGTATTGGACATGGCTATGTAGGGAAGGGGTTATGCAAAGTTCCTCTATCGACTTGTCAGAAACCACTAGAATAAACAGATCTTGCTCTGAAGAACGTACCATCAGTTAAATATCGTTCAAATCCGATACTTCAGCGGCACCCCAGAAAGGGCCTTGCCATTGCGTCGCCAACGGGATACAAGGCGTGGTGTTGGTATACGCGAGATCAGTCTCGGGCACTTCGATGCCTCTGATTGCCATTTCTTGCTGCCATACCTCGAGTGCTACTGTTTGATCATCCTCGTAGTCGCCCACGGCACTCCCGATTGCAGAGGTAGGTTCAAAATCAGCCATCCGGTCTGTGATGTCTTCATCTAGATCATCTCCGAGTTCCTTAGCATATCTTCTCGTTGCTTCTGCTCTAAGCGAGGCCACATCATTAACTGGCAGCTTCTCATGACCGGACTCGGTACCATCAGATTTGGAACGTGCCCTGCTTATATCTCCCAGCTTAGTGTACTGGGGAGAGTGCTGCTCTGGTGAAGCATAGGGCGGCTGATCAGAAATGTCGTTGACATCGGCGCTCTCGTTGATTGTAGCCTGAACGAGACTGGCTTCATCGTGAGATCTGATAGAAGAGTCCTCTAAAGAGTCATCTTCAATTGTATCCATTGGCCAGAAGTCCTCGGGGTCGTCAAATGTATGTATCGGATTCCTCAAATCTTTGAAGCGCCCAGTCTCTGTTTTTCCCCTAGAGAAGTATTGTAGATCATACAAACGTTCAGTGTTGTCGTACAGAATCTGGTCGCTTTCTGTCCAGCGTTCGCATTGCATAATATGGTCTGCGAGAGCGGAATGACCTCTACTACGCGCAAAGAATATAGATCGAACTAACTGCTCCCTCATCCCTCCTTTAAGATTTGCGCCACGTTCTAAGAGAAACCGAGCCACGTCGAGCCTGCCATATTCTGCCGCACCTTCTAGAGCTGTTCGGCCCCATTGTATCCCTGGTAGTGCATTGATATCCGCCCCTCGATCGACAAGAAATCTTGCGAGTTGAAGATCACCGTAAATTGCGGCATATTGCAATGCTGTTGCTCCCTTCTTTAATTGCGCTGGTGGATTCACTACGGCACCGTGTTCCAGGAGGAATTGAACCAAGTTAGTACGCTTATGTCTCGCCGCTGCCTCTATTGCTCTTTCGTCCCCACATGTTTGCCAATTGACATCTGCACCGGCGTTCAGGAGAAGTCGTGTGACCTTGATCGTTCCTGTCCTAGCAGCAAATACCAGAGGACTTGCTCGAACGAACGCACGTTTGGTTATATTTCGATGAAGAGCGAGATCTTCCTCGCTGTAATTAAGAGAATCAATGACGCTGATGCAATTGTGCACACGCTCTAGATCATTACAATAGATTGCATGATGAAGGAGCAAATGCCGACATAGGAGACTCATGTCATGCCGTGGCTGAACTGCCGATTTAATTATATTTGGGATTGAATTCGGAGCCCTAAGGACCGTCATCATTTTGTTCATTTCATTGTATTGAATTGGATATCCTCGTTGAATGATTGCTTCGACTGCTATCATGTTCCTTAAGTGCAAAGCCCCCATAAGAGGAGTCAATTCTTGAACCTCACACGGCGAACTGAACGAAGGGGAAATGTTGGAGAATGACTGTGCGCGTGCCATACATTGCTCGCACAGGGCTACAGTGTTGGGCTTGCTTGGGTACTCAAGCCAGTGTGCTTCGTGACAGAGTGATTGAGTTTCTCCTGGAAGGAACGAATCACCTAGAAGCAGATGGAAAAGATCCCATGCATGATCTTGTATGGAAAGTACCAAGCAAGAAGCCTCGAAACTATCGATCACTCCACTAGATCGCTTGGATAGTAAAAGCTTGACTATAGAATAATCTTTAGACTTCAACGCAACTTTTGCGGCTAGGAGAAAAGCCAGGGATGTATAGCTCCCACCCGACGCGAAGTAATGCAGTGCCATTTCTCGATCGCCTCCTTCCGCGGCGGCGTCAAGAACGGTTCTGCCATCTCTGCCGATATCAAAGATGGTCGATCCTCGGGAGATGAGCTCGTCAGCCAATCGATTGTCACGTCGACGGATGGCTTCAACCAACTCTCCACCAACTAAATTCGAGCAGGGCAGGAGAACCCTGGCGGTATCCGCATGCCCATTTTTGATGGCTGCATACAGTGGTGTTGAAAAGCTCTCCGCTAAAAGTAGCCAGCAATATTTATTTTTCAACAAGTACGCGTTGTCTAGGCCAACGTTGCAATCGGCTCCACGATCGATGAGCTGCCGCACTAGATCTGTGATACCGTGACTAGCCGCCACTTGGATAGGGCAGGGTGTCGATGTTTGCAAAATGCCGTCTGTTTGACTCGGGCCCACATGGGCTCCCAATTGCAGCAATCGTTCGGCGATCTCCGTATTTGGATTCCAAGATGTTGCGACTAGTGGAGAAAGGTCTGGCTCTTGCTCTGGCTCCCAGCCAAGGGTCAAGTCAAGATTTAAATCCAAAAGTTTCAATGCTGTGGTAACATCTCCAGCCCAGCATGAAATTATAAGAAATCGTCCAGCAATGCACGTTGCGCGAGGATGCAGTGGACGTGCGACGATTGGCGGAAGTAACAATTCGATCATCTCGTGGTTTCCTAAGAGACACGCAAGCTGCAGAGGAGAATAGCCTCGAATAAACTCCTCGCCTAGAGAGGTAGAACCAAAGACAAGCCACTCGTTATGCCTGGGTTTAAGCCGCCGAAAGATGCCACCTAACCGGGCTAACCCTGTGCCCGTCCCATTATCTACCAAGAACCTTGCGAGCTGGTTGCTACCTCTAGCGATGGCAATCCACAGTGGAGAAGGCACACGCATAGGGATGCCGAAACACAGTTCACTAGGGGCGTCGACCACGGCGCCGTGTTGGACTAGTAATTGTGCAAAGTGCAGCGCCTCTGTGGCCTTGTCGCTGGGTCCGCTTGCATAGGCGGTAATCATTAACGGGCTGCTCCCATCCAGAGCGGCGTGATTGGCATTTGCACCTGCTCGTAAAAGGAGTTTGGCTAGGTAAATATCGTGGGTGAATGCTGCTTGCCCCAAGCCATTAAATTCGGAACAGGTGCCCTGAATGATTTCACACCTATCTTCACCGCTGTTGATCCTGACCTCCATTAATTGACCGTCACCCAACCCAATACAAAGATCTGGGCTCACTCCAGACTGGATTAACTGTGATATTATATCGTAGTTTTTGTCTCGAACAGCGCATCCATATACAGCTTCCTTAATAGATTGTGTAGTCGCACAATTTCCAAATAAAATTGTTGACATGAGCTCTCGATTCGTACGCGAGACCGCAGCAACGAGTCGAAGTACAAATTGGTCGTATATGCGCTGCGCTTCATAGGATTCAAATTCAAATTCATCCAGTCTATTCGACAGGCGATAAAAGATTGCCCTTAGAATTTGTGAAGCTCTATATAAAGATGCATCGCTGTGTATGATGGCTCCAGGCTGTTGGTGGTCAAATACAGGGCTGTCTGGAAGCATGCTGTTCAACCGGACGAGGATAACGTGAAGCTCCAAAGGGTTTCTCGCTAGAGAAACGATGGGATTATTAGCATTAGTGAATTCCAGAAAACATTCATCAGATCCAACTAATGAAAAAAATGTCCGCAGCAAAGCAGCAGGCTTGCGCAGCGCTTGCGGCCGGTCAGTCGTCTAGCTTTCAATAATTAATTAGTGGCTTTTGAACTCACTAGGTAGGATTCGATTCATGAAATCGAATCGAAGCCAAGGAAGAGTACTTGGCCATACAAGCTCTACTTCAATGGGGCCTGGACTTCTGACACAAATAATATCTTCTTCAGGTGCAACAGGACTGGGCGCTGAGAACATTGTTTAGTGGCATTATCCTATGGAGTCATATATACAGTAGCAACTCACCGCTTCTGCCAATTTCATTGATATTAGGAATTCCCACGTATCTATTCGTCTCCCGGCGAATCTTATCTTCGGAGAGAGTCGTCCCATAGATAGTGATCTCCGTTCTCTTCCCCTTCCTTTTTCTCAGCTGATGATCAATGTATTTCCAGAACTCTTTCGACCGGTTCTTCTTGATCTTCCATTTTCTGAGTCTGTACTCGTATTGTTTTTTTCTATTTCACAGTTAATATTCGCTCTCTTCAACACGGTATTAATATATTATACATACTCCTGCACGAAGCTGTACTTCTCCGCCATGTGGCTTATTACATCTTGAAGACGGAGACCTTCAAACGAGTACAAGTACTCAATCGTCGGCCTATGTCGCTCCCACTCGACAGACGTCATAGTTGTGGTTCAGGTTGGGAATAAGGGATGGGCTTGATGGAGAATTTGTGAATCTGGGGGTGACAAGGTTGTGGGCCTTTATGTTGTCTTTTCTGCACTTTGATAATTCGGTTCGAGATTCTGGTGATGACATGATTGGGCCATACCAATACCCGAACCTATATTTCCCACAGATATTATGACTGAGGTCATCAATGTATTCTCGTAGATGATTGGATCATACCAAAGTCCGAATATGTTCGGTGGGGCACTTTGCAGGAATGCGCTGCGCATTCTGCGCATTGGCATCTTGGCGTGGCGTTCGCCTGTAATTATCTATGATTGGACGAGCCCAAAACCTGAATCGCTCAAAAGTAGGCGTGAAGATGTTGAGTAAGAGTAGTCAGCTAGCACATTCACACTCTCCCGTTATTCGGTCTGCACAGCCTTCCGGAACAGACGATGTGACCGTCGACAATTGCTATAGGCCGGCACCAAAACCAGAAACCCACTTCAGTAATGGATCAGTGTGTATCTTCAGGTCGAGCAAGCCTGGACACATGATGTCGGCTACAGGCCGAATGAAACACGCAGTGTCGAGCATTGTTATAGGTTAATACCAAAACCAGAAACCCACTTCAACAATGTATCAATAGAGGTATTCACTTCGAGGAAGTGCAGAAACACAACCTATCAGCTATAACCGGGGCAAATATGTAGTGTCCAACATTGTCATAGGTTAATACCTAGGCCAGAATCGTGCCTTGGAGCTATCTATGTATGTGCTTTACCGGTGGTCCGCGTGGTTTCGGGGGGTCTAGAGCTATGCCAACTTCATCTATATAAGTGCCTTGACCTCCGAGTGAAAACATCTTCGTTTCGAGACACCAGGTCAAGCTACATCTGAACCAAAGAAGTGTCACCGATCAATTACCCAGTACGAAATCTTCTTAACAACTTCAACAACCGCCCAACATGCCCGGAGGTTAGTGTCCATATCTTACCCATTTGAATTTATCATACCTAACCTACAGTATCAACAAAGCAGCCAAAAACACGGATACGGCACGTCCGAAGAAAGACAAATCGAAAAAATCGAAGGCGGTCTCGTGTAAGACTACAAAGCAAGAACAAGAACAGTATTTGATGGGTGTTGGCTCGCAGTTCTCGCAGTATGTGAATTACGCACTCTTGGCTTCCATCTCTCACTGACATACTCAATACCACAGGGCCAATGGCACCAAGGGGCAATGGAACCCTAAAAAATATCCCAAGGATATTACCCTAGGCTAGTGGAAAGTCAGCAGTGGGAAAGGAACTTACCGGATAACAATTGGATTTCTTATCATTGAGATGATATTTGTTCAGGGGATGGACACCAGAGGTGCGGATGATAGAGATTGGCAGGCAGGATTCGTGTGAAGTTCGCATGTGGTGAAGGCCCGGGAGAAACAGATCCCAGTATTATAACCAAGACCTATTCATTCGCTCACCATCACCTCACATGAACGCATCTCATAAGAGAACCTCTACTATGATGATCCTATACATGAGTACCCTGATAGACATAAGTACACACTGCCCGTAACTCCTTTAAGTCTAGTTGACCAGAGAGATCGGCTGGTCTATTATAACTACCTTATTTGTAACATAGCAGCAGAAAGGATGAGAGAACGGACAGCCTTGATAAGAGCATGGAAAAGAGGGGGGGGGGCGCCGGGGGGGGGCCGGGGGGGGGAGGCCGCGGGGGGGAGGGGC
>MU390310.1:0-155669 GCA_022578715.1 Nemania sp. FL0916 | reverse complement strand
ATACCCCCCCCCCCCCCCCCAAAAAAAAAAAAGAAAATACACAAGGCCATCAGGATGTATCCTTATAGTCGTCCACACAATGGCTTAAATCAAGCACTTAAGGGGATTGTCACACGGCCAAGGCTGCCAAGCCCTGCGAGACCCTATAATAGGGATAGCGTGGCATACGCGCCACGCTACTAGATTGATTGGATCTGGAGAATCACACGATCTGTAGGACTTCTGCATGGCAACCTAACAACCTACAGAAGTTCCAACAGGTTCGGATTAGACAGAACAGGCACCCAGAGGTTATGGGCATAAATAGATGGCTTTGTTCCCTGGAGCCGTGAGATAGATTGTTCCTCATGGACTCCTCGAGACCCTAGAGAATTATTATTGTTTGAATATATTGCAGTTCCAAGCCCTACATATTAGCCCTTGTCACAGGGATTTACTGGGAAGAGGAGGGCAGACCGTAGACATGCACTTCTAGCGCATTCATAATCAGGGCTGAAATTAGGCTTATTGATGAATCAACGTGAAGAATTTGAATAGATTTAAAATTTCAAGCTACCAATCCACCAATTACACCAAGTCCCTCCTCGACATTATCAAACGTGGTTTTCGTCTTCTCATGCCCGAAGCAGAATCACGCCATGCGAGTAGCTGAGCGACTCATCAGTGCCAAATACCAAAGAGCATGAATACGGATGCTATCTAAACGGCTGATTGAAAGAGTCACAAGCTATCCCTTCGACGTGATAGCTGACGCATATTTGAAAGATACCAACACAGGGAGACCAGAACGCAGCAAAGACATCGGAAAATGAGGTTAGTAATAATATCCTGATATACAAGGAAACTGCACAATTTTAACGCAACTGTAAGACACTCGTTCGAGAACCTTCACTCTAGACTGATATTCCTGTAGGTGTTCCTTGGTTTATCTGTTCTCTGCCTTCCTATCTACGTTGTGTTTGCTGTCCTCACTTCGTCCCTTCGTCCCTGCCTCTCATTGAGCACATGCAGTGGTGTGCAGCCGGGTGCCAGCTGCAAAGGGGTTCGGGTGGGGAAGCAGCCAATCAGAATCCTGCCGCATACGGCAAGCAGCCGCCAATCCCGACCCATGCTAGTGCCTATTTCCCCAAGCTAATAATTCTGTCTTGCACAGCTCCGCGATTATTACGACGCCGTCGGACCACACCTTACCATCAGAGCAATATCGAGCATCTGTGCAACGTGGTGTACCAATACCAGCACGACGGAAAGGCGTTAAACGAATTGGCTGAGATATCGTCCTCATTCACTACGCCCAACACCGCCGCGGGAGCAGCAGCCGGCTGGAGAAGCCTCGGCACATTCGACACGGCCGGATACTACACCGGATACTGCGACGGCCAGTCCCGACCATAGACCCGTGTGCGACGCCGATTTCGAGAGCGCGCGAAAATGTCGGCACCGCTGCTTCGGAGTCTCTTCGAGGGGCTCTCATTGGCATCCTCCTGCTCACATCCCCTTCGCCGATCAACCAGGTCCCTTGTACCAACAGCTGCTTCTGCCCGTCCCCTTGTCGCCTCCTCACACATCACACAACCACCACAATCACAATGGCTTCAGTCCCGGTCTTTCCACGTCTCAGTAGCCCCTCAGGCTAAACCCATGGCGTCCGGAAAGGGCGGCGGCAAGAGCGCGGGCGGGGGCCGGAAGCTGTCGAAGCGGAAGAAGAAGGGCAGCAGGGGCGACGCCCCGGAACCGCGCATCGTCAACCTCAAGTCCTCTATGTCGCGCGCCGTCCCGGCCCCTCTGCGCTTCGCCCGCAACCGCGCCCTGCGCCACTGGACCATCCACCGCGCCTGGCAGCTGTTCCTGCGCAAGGAGCGCGAGAGGCAGGAGCTCGAGCTCGAGCGGTAAGTCGGCTTCCACCACCTTCACCCTCTCTTCCATGAAAAAGATACTTGCAATACCAAGAACAGAAAAGAATCAAAGAAGAGAAAGATTCAGGGGAGAATTGTTGTAGTGGACAAGATGATGATGATCTAATAGTGCCTCTGCAGAATGTGGCAATCTATGCGCGGCGCCTGCGAGGCCCTCCGGAACACCAGCGGTCCCGGCACACGTGGCGAGGGCGCCCTCTACCGTATAGCCATGCTCAAGCACGGCGTGTACGGCCATAATGCTGTTCCTATCGAATACGCACGCCCGCAGACCGAGACGCCCGCGCGGAAGGCCTGGAATCATGAATGGACGCGATAAAATCCTATCCTAGATGTTTCGTTTCCTCGGTGTATTACTACTACTCTACACCGAGTTTGCGGAGCAATTGATACTGGTGTGATGCCAACACGGCACTATACCCGTCTTGATGTGTCTGTGTTGTAAGAAGGGATGGCAATGACGGACTTGCAGCTAGGGAGTTCGTCCCTGAGCGGGTTCATCTACTGGGAGAGTCACCAACGGCTATATCTTGCACGGGGCTCGCCATTCTAGTATCGAAGCACAGTTTCTCGCCACCCTTCTTGCTCTTGCACTCCTAATCCGACCTGTCCTCCTGGGATTCTAAACTTGGAACTCTACGATGCGCGAGCATGGCAAAGCGGAAGGCATATGGACAAGTAGTATGCAATGTACTGCACCTAGGATGCACAGGTACGGTACCTAATTGGATATAGACCATCAGACTAGGCACATACTAGGGAAGTAGGCAAACAAAATTAAAAATAAAAATTATATCCCCCAAAACACGAAATTGTGTAACTGCACGGTCTCTCGTTCGTGATACAGAACATGTGGCTTAGTGGGAAATTTTTCTCTTTTGTAGTACTCGATGTGATTGCCTACTATAGACCTGCAGTTCGTTACATACATTCTTCGTACAGCTGAATTCGATATCAAAAATTAGGAACGATAGTTATATTACTAGTAGTCTGAAATCGTGTATAGAGCAGACGTTGTGAAGATCAACACCATATCAACAGTATACAGGTAGCTACCTATTACTTACTACTTACATGCTTCGCAGTAATGGCACGGTAAAAGCAAGTTTGTAAGTTAAATTGTTAATAGTTTAGTCAGTTCGCGGGATTTGAGAGATTCTTTGCCAAGATGATTATTATGCTCCGCCTTGCCCTTCCCCTATGCCCTATGCTCCTGAGACCAAAGATTTTTTGCGCTCCTTCCTTTCGACTTCTTCAATTTTAGGGGGATACCAGCTCCAGTCCGGCTTCGTGGGTGTGCAAAACAAAGAGAGAATAAGAGACAGACAGGCCATGTCTGCTGCGGTCTATCAGTTGGCTGGTACATGGGATTCGTCAAGATTTAAGAGATAGTAAGACCAAAATTGCAACAACAAAAAACGAAAGATGATGGCCTTCATGATTAATACAGTTGCGGCCCCAAAAAATGCTCCAGTCAAATAGTCGTGCAGATGGTTTGGTCGCGCGTGCTCTTCGATGTGCTCCCTCCACGAACCGAACTTCATTGCGTCCCGAGCCGGATCGGCGGGATATTGCCGCTCAGTTCGCTCGGAAGGGGCCGAATATGTCGACCCGCTCGCAACATATCGAATTCGGACGGGCTGGTCTCCTTGGTCATGCCCTCTGGAACGGCCGTTGACCTTCAGCGCGACCCACCCCATTTATCTGGTATGAACCCGTAAGAGTCGGATGAACGGTATCATAAAATCGCGCAGCAGCCGCCGCTTTCGCCTTTCTCGAACGTGAGCAGTGCAGCTCGGGTCGCGGCTTCGAATACGTCGTCCACACCATCACCGCTCAAACTAGAGCACTCGAGGTACTTGCGCGCTCCTATTTCTTGCGCAACGGCCTCGCCTTGTCGTTCCGTCACGAATTTTAAACTCTTTTTTCTCATCGCCTCGATCGCCGCCGGGTCGTCCCGGAGATCCTTCTTCAGGCCCACCAAGATGATTGGGACGCCCGGACATCGCTCTGTTGCCTCTTCTATCCACTGTCGAAGCCGTTAGTGACTGCTGGCATGTAGGCGGAACGATCGCCGAATAGGGGGCTTATTGACCTTGTGTTTCACATTATCCAGCGAATCCGGCGTGTCGACCGAGAACCCGATGAGAATAATATGCGCTTTGGCGTACGCGAGAGGGCGCAGCCGCTCATAGTCCTCCTGTCCTGCCGTGTCCCATAATGCCAGCTGTACCGACTTGCCGTCTACCCTACAATCTGTGACATAGTTTTCAAAAACGGTCGGGATCTATGGCCCTTGATGATTAGCGGCGATCGTGGTTCGAATAGGTTGTAGCTCAGATGGCTGCGGTGCATCCGGTGTTGCTTACATAGTGCTACGAGCTGTCAGCATGCATGCACAGGCAGGTCTAGGAAAACACAAGGACCGCGGAGGCCGAAAACTCACTGTTGGGAAATATCCGAGGGTGAAGACGCTCAGGAGAGACGTCTTGCCGCAGGCTCCGTCACCTATGATGACTAGCTTTCTGCCGATCCATTGTCAGCACTCCTGTTACCAGCATCCGATCAACCGACTCCGAGACAACACGACAATGGGTGGTATATTATGCTCGAGTGTCACAGCCATAGTCATAGATTGAGACAGTCCAGGCAATAAGTAGTGGTAGTGATGGTTACTCCAACAACCCCGGCAGCTTCGACAGGCGCAGGGCCACAAGCGAGAAAAAGATCGGCGTCGGCGTTGGTCTCAGCAGCGCGGGTGCACGTACCTACGAATGACATTCTGGGCCGCCGAAGACGCCATCGCAAGTCTCAGGTCTTATGCGTACGGCCAATCTGTCGTAGAGCGGGAGCGTCACAAGACCAGTTCGAGCTGGCCCGCGTAAGCCGTAGGCTGAAGTCGCGAAAGACAGGAAGGGTCGGCGGCGAATATGGTTGGTTGGAGGACGAGTTTGGGCTTGGGCTCGGGCTTGGAAATTTGGAAATTGGGCTTTGGGGTGGTGGTTTTTTTATTGGAGTTCGGAGAATTCGAAGACGGTAGCGGTAGGTAGCGACTGGAATAGACCGCGGAGGGAAAGATAAGATGGGCCGAGGCGCAGCGGCAGGAACAAAAGAATTGCGTAAGAGTGTCTAAGTTGCTCCTTCCTAAGTAACTACAGTAGGGGTATTAGCCTAGCTGACACGGCACACGGCGCCGTAGCCGTGTCTCAGGTGGTCCTTATAAGCGAATGTAATGAGCGATTGCAGATGTATGTATGAGGTAAGATCATGCGCCAGCAGTTCTCCCAAAAGCCTCCGGCCTGAGGCTGCACTGCGTTGATCTGTGGATTTAAAATTGTAGGTTCAAGAAGTTGCACGGAGTTTACGAACCAGCCCAGGATTTAGGCAAGGTGCGCAGAGGTACTTCGTAGGGAGGCAGGAAACACCTAACCTAGAACCCATAGGTCAGATAGGGAGGGCGACTTACAGGCGCCTAAATGTAGCCAGTGAATGCGTAGGAAGAGTGTATTCAACGTTGGTTCCTGTCGATCTGGGTGTCCCAGGTTTACAGACTTTCGATAAGTTGAGGGAGAATGGTATTGATATTGAGATCTTTCCAACCAGCAGCAGACGACGAGTTCTTAAGGCAGCAGGGGATAAAAATAAGTGCCATTCGTAACCAACGGTTGGCTGGCGCAGCCTCAAAACCGAGACCAGGTGTTGCGGTGGATTCCTATGGTCTACAGCGTACAAACACCGGTGACTTTATGAAGCCCAAGCACCTAACGTGGCACTGCAGCCAATGCTAACAGAGCACCTGCAGCAAGCAGGTACTTGGGTAGGGGACAGGCTAGTGGCCCTGCACTCAGCTGCAGCAGGAGATGAACGCTAAGTCCGAATGGTATTTGATTGTGGTCAAGTTCTGGTCCAGATACCCACCCGTATTGTTTAAGGTCCCTTTTTGGATATATCTTTCATAAACCAACACATATCATGATGTATCTAGTTTCTCACCTACAGCCCATTTCAAATCGATGGTAGTAGTCCTACAGAGTCCCTTGACGTTTAGAAGGCCGAACCCGCTGACACCCTGGGAAAGGGAAGGGGCGTAGACTTTCAATGCAGCTTAAGGGTCCCAATTGCACAGGATGGACGATATGCCGTCAAGTTACGTTACAAGTGGCGCTGCTAGTAGCACACGGCACATCCGACGTTCTTGGCGACGGCCCCAACTGTACAACATGTATTTCGTACCTAGTGCAGCTTCAGGGTCGCACACTATTCAAGTCGGGGTCAAAGAATGAGCTCAGTCCAAATTCAAATGCCGGCTCAGGATGACAAGAATATCAGCACGACGCTCAAACTTAGATCTCGGGCTACTGTAAGTCGTCCGTCTACTGAAATACAGTACCGTTGCGGCCAGAACATAATACCCGGACCATGCGAAGAAACACAGGCGATCCTATGCGACTTTGCATGGCATAGAATCATACTTCGTAGAGCATGGTGAAATGGGCATATGAAACAAATAACTCAAATGCTAATTCGATTGAGCCCACAACAGCATAGGTATTGTAAGCCAAATCTGACAAACCTGCCGAGTTACTACGTTGGAGATCAGTCAATTTATTAGCGGTATCAAAGACGCAGCAGGAAAGAAATACATACCTTCATACCCTGGCCTAGTAAAACGATGCCAACTCAACTCTACTAGAATTTTTCATATCATAGGTGAACATATTCAAGAGATATGTCTAAAGCGTAACCTCGACATATTGTTGAGCTGTGTGATGCTTTATAATTACAGCGACTAGAAAACGGATGACGGACTTGGAAGGCTCTCGAACTGAGTTTGGAAGTAGAAACAATTATGTTGGTAGAAAAGCCATGGTGTATTTCTCGACTACCATCCATATAGTACTACCTAGTAGCATTTAATTGCGCACCTATTTTTTGTAACATAACCTCTGGATCTTAGTAGCAAGCATACCTCCCTAACCAGTGGTCTCTGACTCCTGAGGCTGAAACAAACGCGATTCTGTGAATTGGGGCTCAAGCTACCTGGTAAGGTTGGGGCCTGTACGGAGTTCTGCTGGGGTTTGCGTGTCTTGGGGTAAGTGGGGGCAGTTAGTGGATTGCTCCCGTACCACCCCTAAGTCAGGTACTTCTACTATCTACTAAAGTAGGCAAGTCCATGTGTACCCAAGGAGGTAGTCTAGGTATTCCAATGCAATTGCAAATGCAGGGCAGCGACAAGTGACAGACAGGAGATACCAATCGCCGCCATAATTGTACGCTAACTACTCCGTAAGTATATGTATTACACCTGCTACAAGATCTATGACCCCAATCATTGACGTTCGGTGTTAACAGGTAGGTAACAAGTTGTGATCCGCGACAACGCAACATACGTGTACGTATGATAGCATACAAGCACGCCGAAGCTGCCGTGCTTCTACTATTTCTATCTCTGTCCGGTCTTTTTTTCTGTGACCAAACGGAGCCAGAGTTACGGAGCATTCGTGACCCGACCCCGAGAGCCAGCAGCAACACTTTGAAACCAACAGTTCGAGCCCACTATAACCAGCAGTCGGCGAGCCCACAGTTTACCAAATCTATCCAGATTGCAGGGGGTCAGTCACCACCACCATTACCACCATTACCACCATTACCACCATTACCACCATTACCACCATTACCACCATTACCACTAATTACACCACTGCTGCTATGCTAACCACGGCTGTTACTGCCAGGCCCTCTACCAACCATCAACCGGCGAGCCAGTAAGCCAATCAGCCAGCCAACCAACCAACCATCACGGCTTTCCATACACATGAACACGCACACGCACGCAGATGGTTCCGCATCCGCACCAACGCCAGCACCACGCACAGCATAAAGCATAACATAACATCACCAGTACACTAACCTACCGGCGATACGCTAGCACAGCATCGCGCCGCGCCGCGCTGCCACCGCTGAGCACGGGAAGCCCGTTTCCCGCCGTGTCGATACAGTACCTTTCGTCTGTCTGTAGTCTCTGGCCCCTAGTCTTCGGTCTTTGGTCTTTGGTCTCTGGCCTGTGCTCGTTGCCGGCATCTCCTCGATCAATCCGGTCCGTAGTGGCAGTTGCCGTATCTGCAAACCCCCGCCAATGCTGGTCGCGTTGCCTGCTCGACACTAGGTCGCATTCCGATTCCCCGCCGGCTGTCGTGATCTATCGCTCCTTACGGGACTCTTGTTTGTCCTGTGCTGGAAGCCGCCATGCCTGCCATAAGTCACCGACAGGCTCCCCCCGTGGTCGCCGCCTTGTCGCCGGCGCCCAAATCTACCGCCAAATACACCAACAAGGATGGCACCAAATACATATCCGTTCCCAAGTCCTCAGCGTCCACCCCGCCCGCCCAGCCGTCGCCGACCACCACCTCGTCCTCGCGGGGTGGCGCGCCGACAAATAGTGTTCCCGCCTCCTCCGAGCCCCAGCCGCCGGCTACCGTGAATAAAAAGAAACAGAAACGCCGTGCCAAAGCTGCCGCGAAGGCCGCCGCTCAGAGAGAAGAGACTGCTGCCGCTAATGGCCTCCCCAGCCCTTCTTCAACATCGAGCGCTCCGATGCCCATACACCGGAACCCGCAAACCGCCCCTCACCGTGTGTCGCCGGTCGAGCAAGCTCCGCCCCGGCCCAATCAGTACAATGACGATGATTGGGGCGAGGAGACAGAAAGCGATGATGCACATCAGACAGCTTTTTCCGGGGATGCTCACCACCCGCCGACGTCTATCTCGGGACCCAAGTCCAAGAAATCCAAGAAGAAGAAGAAATCCAAGAAGGAAGCGCCTATCGAGCCTGAGCCCCCGCGCCCATCTGGCATCTCTAGGGAGAAGATATGGAATACATCCGGCCCCGAGGAGCGAGAGCGCATCAAGCAGTTCTGGCTCGGACTTGGCGAGGAAGAACGGAAGTCTCTGGTGAAGCTCGAAAAAGACGCCGTGCTTCGGAAGATGAAGGAACAGCAAAAACATACCTGCAGCTGTTCTGTGTGCGGCCGCAAGCGCACAGCAATCGAGGAGGAGCTAGAGGGTCTATATGACGCCTATTATCATGAGCTCGAGTCCTTCGCCAACCAACCGCATGGTCATGCCAATGGTCCACCTATGTTTGCTCCGAAGCGATTTGGCCCCATGGGCGGGCTGCATCCGCCCGGTGTGATGCCTTCTGGCTATTCTAATCATCACCCCTCCCGCGGGCGCATAGTTGAACACGTGGACAATGAAGAAGATGAACTGGACGGCGGGGACGAAGAGTACAGCGACGAAGACGATCTGGAGGACGAAGAAGACGAAGAAGAAGAAGACGATGACGATGACGAGGAAGATGATGAAGAAGAACCAGACGAAATTCCTCGCGATTCCTATCCCAATGACTTTTTCAATTTTGGTCGGAGCCTTACCGTGAAAGGTGTGACCTTCTGCGCCCTTATCTACCTATCTCTGGCTCTTGCAACTCAGTAGCCCTCAACTAACATGTGTCAGGTGGTATCCTTACCGTAGCAGACGACCTGCTGAAAAACGACGGCAAAAAATTCATTGAGATGATGGAGCAGCTGGCTGAGCGGAGGATGGCTCGCGAAGACGATGCATCTCATTACTCTGCCGGCTATACCCATAACCCAAACGGAGGCTTGCCAAATTCGCACAATCATTTACCACCCGAGGATGAAGAATACGGCGAGGAAGAGGAGGAAGAGGAGTACGAAAGCCAGGAGGATGACTATGAAGAGGAAGAAGAGGTAATATGGCTAGGATCCGGCCTTCGAGATATGCGCTGATGATGACACAGGACCAGATGACCGAAGAACAACGTATGGAAGAAGGCCGAAGAATGTTTCAAATATTTGCCGCTAGGATGTTCGAGCAACGGGTCCTGACAGCTTACCGAGAAAAAGTCGCAAAAGAGCGGCAAGAGAAGCTCCTTGAGGAATTGGAACAAGAAGAGACTCAGGAGAGTCAGCGCAAGGCCAAGAAAGCAAAGGACGCGCAGAAGCGCAAAGAGAAGGCGCTTCAGAAAAAGCAAGCCCTCCTTGAGGAGAAAGCAAAGCGTGAAGCCGAAAAAGCAGCTGAAGAACAAGCTAGAGTAGCCGAAGAGGCCAGACGAATAGAAGAAGCCCAAGCCAAGGCGGAAGAGAGACGGAAGAAGAAAGAGGCGCAAAAGAAGGCCGAAGAAGAGGAACGCTTGCGAAAGGAGGCCGATAAACAACGCCGTGCGCACGAACAAAAGGAGAAGCAGGCCGAACAGGAACGAAAGGTCCGAGAAGCGAAGGAGCGTGAAAGGAAACTAAAGGAAGAACAACGGCGGAAGGACCAGGAAGCTCGCGAGGTCAAGGAACGCGAGACTCGTGAGCGACGAGAAAAGCACGAGAAGGACAAGAGAGAAAAGGAGTCAAGGGCGGCCCAGTCAAAAGCGGAACGGGAGGCCAAGGAAAAGTTGAAGCAGGGAGAGAAGCCAGCAGTGAAGCCTCAACCTCTTGCTGCTCCTATTCCAACGCAGCTCAATAAAAAACAACACCCGATCTCAATTCCTGCTCTTCCTCAGCAGTCTCTCGGTAATCATGCTTCGCCGCAATTTCCGGTTGCAACACCAGCCTTGCCATTGACGCATACGCCGGTCAAGCCACGGTCTGTTTCTCAAGATGTTGCACGATCTGTGTCGCAGGCCTCACATTCGGTCCCTAGTCCAAGTCAGGCAGCATCACCACATGCCCTCAGTCCTCTGCACCCCAGTCCAGGCCTAATCGGACCATCTGCGAAGACACAGCCTACTGGGCCTCCGCCGCAAGCTATGCCACCTCATCATGGCACCATTAAGACTCCTCCCGGTCTTCCACAAGGTCCTTTCGATTTGAACATGCTTCCGATGCAAATGCAGATGCCGCCGGGCATTCCGCCGGTAGCCCACAACTTTCCCCGAATGCAAGATCCCATGTTTCCGCCGCTCGCTGGACAATTCCGGCAGCCCGGTATGCCGATTCCGCCTCCTGGTCTAGCTGGTCCACTGGGTGGCCGGCCGTTCCATATGCCACCGCCCGGTTTTCCCCAGCCAGGGATAGAACCGCACCTACAAGGCTTGCTACATCAAGGTTTCTCCTCTCCGGAGAATGTACCCAACCATCATTCGCCGCATTCACGGCAAGGGTCAACGTCTTATGATGCCAACCCGCCCAGTGTTCAGCCTATTGGAAAGCCAACACCAATTGGCCGGCCGGGGAGTATAGTACATGACCAGCGGAGCCTCGATATGTCTACGGATATTGAAGACATGAGCAATCATCTTGGCAGCAGCGCCCTTCTGGATGACACCGATGAGCCCTTGACCAGTCGCCTTGATCCAGTTCATCGAGGCACAGCTGCCCCGGGCTCTCGGCCCTCATTCCCTGCTCCTTCATTCATGGCTCCGGCGTTTGGATCTCCCGGTGCACATTGGGGCGCTCCCGGCCTATTCCCATTAGGACAGAGCTTCAACCATATACCCGCAGGTACAGCTTGGCCTCCCAACTCGGCGTTTGGTATTCCGAGCCACGCGACGAGAGCGGCTCAGCCTCGTTCGGTCGTAATTCGCCAACTACTTGTACGTGCCTACAAGGATTTGGAAAATTATGCAGCGGACGCGGCGGGGTATATTGAGCTATCTGCAATCAAGGGACATGTGGACTCAATCAATCCCTCCCCCTCCGAATCGATAGATGAGCGTGAGCTACGGGACATATGCGACACAGAGGGAAACCCGCAGAATGGAGGCGGTAACTTCTATACCCGTGATGACGACAACGGCAAGACCGCTATCCGGTTTGAGATGAATGGTGGCTCCGGTCGTGCGCCATACGTCGGTGCTCCCGGCGAGATTGGAAGTCCCGTTGTGGGAGCAGGCATACCATTCTCGCGTGGTTGATCTTGGGCTACCTACCAACTACGAACTCAAACGTTCATTATCACGCCTTTGATGGTATCCACGAGCTGCACTGAACACAAAGGCCTGCTATCCTGAGTAACACATACATCGCCGTCGAAGTGTCTTTAAGCCGCGTGCTGGGTGAGCATAACGCGGCTCTATGGTACAATAAGATGGCGTATTTCTTTTCTCTGCATTTGTGCTTGGCATTCTCCCGTTCGAAGGCTAGAAATGTTGTCTTCGCCTGCGTGCCATGAGGCAGGCTCCTCTGCCTCATTATCAAGGCCAGGATCGTCTGTGCCTGGATCGATATCATAGTCAATATAGACATGGTCTGACTATGAGATGCATTTGCTATTTGGTATGTGATGCCTGCCCTCCACAACAGAATCGTAGATTTCTCTATGAGCTAGCTTTTGATTGCCATGCTTCTTGCACTAGCTCCATGAATTGCCTCATGGGATGTGTAAAAAACAATTTCGAGAATCTGTCATCCCTGAACTTCTAGCTTCCGTAAGATAACCAACCGTAAGAACATTGCAATGTCTGCGCACGTATCGATAATTCCATCTAGCCAGCATGCTAAACAATCATTTTCGCATGATTCAGTTTCGCATATGTATGTATGTATGTATGTATGTAACTAGTTCTTTTAAAGCCACATGAGTAGGATTTATTGGGCGGAAACTTCGAGAGCGATCACTAGCTGTTCGACTCCTTATCATAGATCAGACTATAGATATTCTAATGGATTCAGTATTTCTTCCCCGTTATATTAAAAAGCAGGAAATAATGGTGATCCGGCGCACCGGGGCATCTTAACTGCTACCCGATCCCCATAGGAACCGTCAATCGGCCGGGGTCGGTTGATCGTCGGAGCATACGCATCGGATGCCGTATGCGTATTATCCTCCGCCGGAGTAAAGAGGAGCCTCCGATTCCGTACAGATACTAGTGGAGCTGCTTTTGTAGGTAAGCTGATCGATGCGCGATGGTAGATAAGTGTTGATACAGCTGCAAATCGAAATGTTACAAATCGGCTCAAACCAGATGTATGGCTATCGCATTTACACACGGCTGAAACCGTGGCATCGTGTATATAGGCTGATATCCTGCTGTATGCACTGCACCATATAGCGTTGATCTTATAATTCTGGTTATCTTCTTCGCTTTTTAACTACGTGTCACGAAAACTTCAACTTGCTTAGTCCGTCCTTATTGAGAATCTACCCTATGGCGTCAGCAGCCCCCTCGATCTCACCTTACCCTGGAAGGCTTAGACTAGAGAAAGTTACGATATCGAATTTTTACGCGACAGCGCTCGAGCCTCGAGATGCGTGTATTGTTTAATTCCTAGATTTTTCATTCCGAGCATGTTGGACTTGTGCATCATTCAGATATAATTGACTTCAGCCAAACTAGAATCACGGCATGTTAAAACTATTACAAGTGAAATGCGAAACACGTTCTTATGCATGTTGTTATATTCGGTTTACTTGTTCTCGGCCGAAGAGATATAAGATATTGGCGAACGCCATCCTGACGTCTCAAGTACGTGCCTTTCCGATAGGCTCATAGCTCGTGTCTGCAGCGTACAGATCGTAAATCCCATAATGTAGGAATGCTATTCCCATGAAATAGAGCCCGACATGAACAAAATTCCAGGACGTGACACGGCGTACTGAGTAAGACATTGGCCAGAATGACCGAAGTGAGTCGTGGATGTCGCGTCTAGCATAATGGCAGTAGGACTAATTGGATTCCGACAAGTTGAAGAACACGACTTGAAATGTCTTGCTACGTGTTGGCGTGTTTGCAACACCCGTAATGGAGTTTAAGATCATATTGGTGGTACTAAACCTAAACAAGGATCTATAAGCGTGGAAGCTACTATTTTCGGCTAGCTCTATGCTACTAGGAAACAGTTACCGATATGCTGGAAAAGGGAATACAAACAGTCAGGAGAAAAGGGGATTCAAATCGGTAACCCAAATATAGCTCTGCGCGAATAAGAATTGGGCAAAACCCCTGTTAACCATGTTCGCATATGTACTAATTGTTTGTTCTCCCACCAGACAAGTACTTGCATGAGACCGCAAGTGGTGTTTGCTACACAACATACGGAACTCGTACGGCATTATGTTGTTTGCTACGGTAGATCATGTCCCATCCCCAAAGTAGAGAAGAATTCAAAGACATTTATAAGTACCGATAAGTTTCAGTTTTATGGAACGCGTCATTTTGCCCGAGGAGGGTGACTTTGGAGGTGAGTACGCGTACAGAGGTTCCCAAAGAGAAACCCACTCTGCAGGTACGAGATTCCTAGGCGTCACAATTACATGCGCGAAGTGCGCTTCCTGAAGTAAGGGGATAAAATATTCAGTAGGCATCTTTGTGCTGACGCCTCACTATCTTTAGTTGCGCAGCCCCTTTTGCTCGCTGAATGAAAGAAAAAGATTAGGACTGTTACTTTAGCACGTGGGGGAGGGGGGCAAAGGGGCTTATCGGTTGGTGCTGGTTCGCCCTATCACGGATGTCGATGCGCTGTCGATCATGAAAAATGAAGAATGGGTCAATCCAATTTCCCGTTTATTAAACCCTTGGCGGGTGCGTGCAGCGGCCTGGCTATGCTGAGTGGTCGTCTGCATGAATAGTTCAATTTTATCCCCTAATTTCCTGGCCTGTGAAGGGCTTATCGCTGGTGCACTACGCTAGCAGAATCGTGCACCACTTCAGCTGGGAGCACCTAACACCAGGGCAGTGACCAAGGCAGAGGGGGCGAAAGCAGGGGTGGAACAAGTGGGTAGTAGCCGCGTACGGACAGGCATTGATCTGCATATGTGCCAGTTGGGTCTCGAGTCAAAAAATCGCGGGTCCCATCCCTTCTTAGGTTTTCTTCAAGAATTTTCAACTCCTGCTCTACTTTAACATCATCCCAACCCCAACCTCAAGTCCGGCAGCCAAACCAAGTGCTTTGCCATACCCCTCCTTATTATCTATACAAGCTTTGTAGTATAATTCTTTCGCTTCATAATGGGTTCTCCGAATGATGAGCGCAAGCTCGAGAGCGGCGGGGTGGCTCCGGCGCCGAGCCGCAGCATCCACCCTGCATTCTATATCGCGTACGGTCGCAATCAATCGCGAGCCGTATAGGCGGCGCCTGCGGAACATCAATTGCTAACAGCAATCGCAGACTGTGGATTGCCCTGAGCTCCAGTGTCATTCTCTTCAACAAATGGGTGCTTTTTACCGCCAAATTCGGTATGCTTTCCCCCTGCCTCAGCAATTAGACAGTGACATCCATGAGCTCGAATTCTAACTAACGTGGTGATTAGACTATCGTGAGTACCACTCAATTTCATACCCGGTTGCCGGTAGCTTTCGCGCAACTGCATGTGTATGGTGCTAATATGCAATCAGCCTTGTTTTTGACAACATGGCACATGGTCTTCGCTACGTTGATGACGCAGCTCATGGCCAAGTTTACACCAACTCTTGATTCGCGTCACAAAGTGCCCATGAACACAAACACCTACATGTACGTACCCCTGCAAAATGAATTATAAGTGCAAAATTGAAAGAGAATGAACTGACAACTATGATAGGAAGGCTATTGTGCCTATCGGTGTCATGTTCAGCTTGAGCTTGATCTTTGGAAACTTTGCTTACCTCTATTTGAGCGTTTCCTTCATCCAGATGCTCAAGGTAAGTTCTTGAATAGCCATCAGTATGCGTTACTAGTAGTGCTAACAAGAATGCATTAGGCCACTAATGCTGTTGCCACTCTGCTTGCTACTTGGGCTTTCGGCATGGCGGCCCCGAACTTGAACAAGCTGCTCAATGTGTCAGCCATCGTCATCGGTGTTGCTATCGCCTCATTCGGCGAGCTCAAGTTTGATGGCCTAGGATTTATCAGTAAGCGACCAATGACAAGACTTTAATCAAGTATACTAATTCCCGATTTAGTCCAAGTCACTGGCATTGTCTGTGAAGCACTCAGACTTGTCATGGTTCAGCGTCTGCTCAGCTCTGATGAGTTCAAGATGGATCCTCTAGTTTCCGTCTACTGTAAGACACTACTCAGTCCTTGTTCTTATCTTCGCCAAGTTCGGCTGTAGACCGGCATGAGAAACGACTAACACCCGTCCAGACTACGCCCCAGCATGTGCTGTCATCAACGGCTTCTTCACCATCTTGATCGAACTGCCCCGTATGACATCGGGTGATATTCTCAACGTGGGCCTGATGACACTCGTCGCTAATGCATTTGTTGCCTTCCTTCTCAACGTCTCTGTGGTCTTGCTGGTATGTGCCTCCATAAGATATAGAATTTAGTCAGTATGATCATGATACTAACCCCCGCTTCAGATTGGCAAGACGAATGCTGTTGTTCTCACCATGTCCGGTGTTTTGAAAGACATTCTGCTTGTCGTTGCCTCCATGGTCATCTTCGGCGACCCGGTTACTCTCCAGCAGTACTTCGGTTACTCGATCGCGCTGGCTGGTCTTGTTTACTACAAGCTTGGTGCAGAGAAACTGCAGCAAATGACCACAGATGCTAGGCTCACCATCAACGAGGTGCGCCGCAGTAACCCAGCCGGCTTCAAGCTGGGCGCTATTTGCGCTGGTTTATTTTTCGTTGCCCTGGTATTCATGAGCTGGTCCAATGGCCTGCCGGGTTCAACTCTTTCTACACCGCCTGTCTAAGCCGATTCGCCATACTCATGGTCATGAAGCGCTAGTCTTTGCGCCATATCACGGCACCTTTCTACCCAAACTCCCTATTATTTACGGGGGCTTCTGATCTTGCTTCTTTTCTTGTTTTAATCTGGAGCTCCAATTGGGAGAATTAGAATGACTAGATGGGGAGGGAGGAAAGCTGCACTGTCGCTACCCCAATCTATCAAAATTTGTAACATTAACCCACCGACGGAAATTTTTCTGTCCTGCCTCACGGCTATTTCCTTTATACCTAGAGCATCCCTGTTCTCGTACATATTACGGCTCACACTTTTTTTGGCTCTTTTTGGGCTATTCTACGGCTAGGGATATTTCTGTTAGAGACTCTAAGAATTAATGATGATGATGGAAAATTACGGCCTGTCTCCCTTTCCGTGCCTGTATCTCCCTAATCGGTAATGTTCGTGGTTCGTTTGCTAATGAATAGGAACGATATCCTAGTGGGTCAGACCACTGATGTTTGGCTATAATGTGATGGAGAACGGGTTGGTCAGATGAACTCTTTGAGGAATAATTCGATAAATGGATGAAGCAACAGACGGCCTAACTTTGGAGTACGATTATGTTGAAGACCTCGATATGGACGATGGAAAGGAGAATTGCCTCGCAATAGACGAATACGATACCTCACGAGAGCTGCGATAATCGATTGTTAGAGTTAGCCTCGGTATACAGTCAACGGCAGATGGCAAGCTATTTGGAATGGACTGTGTGACAACCCACATAGGACAGCATCGAAAAAGAGGGCACTCGACAAGGGCAGAAGACAGCTCAAATGATATGGGGACGAATGACCGTTAAACATGGGCTTATCTGGAACTCACGATCTATTTATCTGTGATCACTACCGATTTTACTATGGCAAAAAGGCTGAAGTCAGGATATGGATGTGGACACGAAGAGAAAGTGAAATACAGAGGTGCGACCACTGGATTAAACCGCCAATATCTGATGCCAAATTTCGCCTGTCAATGCAACAAACCGACCGACCCGACCTAGTCTTTCCAAGCATAAGATTATCCGCAGAACTGGCAAGAACAGGTTTAACGTGATCATCGAAACAGTATGAGGAAACGATTACCTCCTAGCCCCGATCAAACGCCTTGGAACCGCCCTTCGTGTCTTCGCCCATCACACCTTGGCCCGCCATTCCCGATAAACGAAATCGCGTTCAAGTCATTATTCGAAAATAAGCGCTTGTTCAACTCCAACGATCATCTCGCAACGGGCTCACCGGCCCTCGGGGGGACTCCGCGCCATGCCTCTTAGCCCAGTCTTCAGCCTCCATCTGCTGGCGGCGGAGCCTCTCCTTCAACACGCGTTGCTTAGCCAAATCTCTCCGCGCCGCTTCCGCTTCCTTGTCTCTTTTCTCCTGGGCTTCTTTCTCGGCTTTCTCGCGAGCGAGCCTCCGCAGCTTTCTTTCCCAGGCATAGTAAAACACGAGCACGGCGATCGAGATCACGACGGTGGCCCCAAATAAGATGGCGACGACGAGTCCGCTGAGAGATATGCCTTGTGGTCGGAATTTGCAGGTCCCGTCGTCTGAGCAGATGTTCGTTGCTGCGCACTCTGCTGATGTGAACGTCGTTGATGTGCACGGGAGGGTGGAGAAATCGTCTTTTCCCATTGATGTAATCTGGCATACTGTCGTTTTGATTACGCGTGCTGTGCTACATTCTCTCGGCATATTCGTTTGAGATGTGGCCATCACTGACACGGGACTTGTAGATTCCGGCTTCTCGGCGTTCTCTAATGGTGCGGGCGTGGGCGTTACAGCTGTTTCCCAGCAGATCATTAATTCGTCAAGTTCACACATACGATCTAACACGGACTGGGACTTCATATATACCTGGAGTTCCTTCTGGACTACGCCGCCGCAGCTCGGGTTTCGAACTTCTTACGTCGCAAATTGTGAAGATGACCATAATCTCTGTAGTTGCTTCTGCGATTGTGCAACCAGCGTCTATGAAGCCTTCCCGCAGATCACTGAAGGTGACAAAATTCGGTGCGGATTCAAGATGAGCTCGTAGCGAATTTGGATCGCCACACGCCGCGGAATAGGCTAGCATAGGAGCATTCTCTCGCACACATATCGACCAGCCCGATATTATACTGACCACCGGCAACGGGCTTAGAATAAGGAGGTTAAAGAGCGTTGTTGATAATGTCGAGATTCGAGGCGTCTGCATATTGAGTCCGTTCTTGGAATATTGACCGCGATAGATGTGAATTCTGATGGGTCTGAGGATATTCGGCAGATATTGAAACGAATGTGATTTTGGAATTAATCGACGCTGGTTCCTGGTCTTCCGTTGAATTTTTTTTAAAGAGTGACGTTCCCTTTGTCAAGCAAGGTAAGTAAGAAGCATCAAACGCGATGTGTCGATAGTGTATCAGTCGGGTCTCTGAATCCACATCGCCCTAAAGAGTCGGGCTAGCTACGATGCTGGTGAACACAGAGATACAAAGAAGGTCAGACACGGAGTTGGAAAAACTTCTTCATCTAGACAGAACTGGCGACCGTTGATATGTTCTATGGAATATCCGTTGACCCATCTAACATGTGCCGGGCGGACCCTTGCACACACATACACACACACCACTCATCCGGTGAGCCTCGTGTCTCTACGATCAAAGCCAGCTAACCTAGCTACCAGCCCTGTATGCGTACCGTACGCATTCTACCCCGACGGGCTGAGATATGTAGGCCCCGGGTCTCTGGTCATGTAGGTCTAGCGGTGGCTACCGGAAAGGCTGGCGTTTACGGAGACAATAGCATCCGTCGCCGTAGCAGGACTCAGCTTGCGTGCGGCTGAACTCGCTAATGCCTGGATCGGACTTAGCTGAGGCTGATTAAGTACATACAGTGTTTTTTTCCGCAAAGGAAGGTTGTCTTGGAAAGCTTGGCAGGCTGCTTTATCAAAAATGAGTCAGTGGAATGTAAGTCGTGGATGACCTAACTATCAAATATGTCGAGTGTCACGGTTGCGAGAAGACATGTCGCGAAGTTTCGTTGTTTGCCTTCTTCAGAGTCTACTTCGGTATATGTCAATCAAATTGGTTTCAGAGGTGAATCGCGGATTATTATAGAAATTGGAGAGAAGCCACACATATGGATCGCGTGTTCCGGACGTTCTATGGCTGATGATTATGGCGCTCCACGGAAGACCTACATATGCAGTCGTGTATATTCCCGCGCACGCACAGTTTCAGTCGATGCGGTTTAAAACGTGCTGCTGGGCAACCCCTTGATTGGTAGAGGCAACTAACTATGGATGTCGAATATGCGTCAACGAAACTCCACCTTCTGGAAGGCTTGCGGACTGAAGGCTACGGCCGCGTGAATTTGGCAGTGTCGGGCAGGAGGTTATGTTCCGATGTGTCAGGTGAAGACATCTCCATCATCAATTCAGCATTTAGTGTAAGTATCCTTTAAGCCAGTTGTGCCACAGGACGAAAGCCATCAAAGCCATAAGAATTGTCTAATTCAGCTTCATGAGATAACTTCGGTGATATGTTATAAGAGAACAGTGTTACTTATACGCGATTCCGCTGCGATACAGGCCAGCCCTACTGCAAGGGGCGCGGTTACCCCACTAGGTATGCCCGTCATTCAAAAGTCACTGACTATTGGATACCGCAGGCAAACTTCTAAGGTCCGATAGACCCGATCGAATTCTACGATATGCGGCTATTTCATGCTCTCAAATTATGATGCAGTATATCGCGAATTTCAGATACTGTGATAGGGCCCCGGCTGCTCCCAATCCCTAATCCTTACCTAAGGAGAGACTACCAGATTGGATATTATGATCTGAGCAGTCACGAGGCAGGAGGTACAGGAGTAAAGGTTGCACTGCGCCACCAAGATCAACAGCTTAGGTTAGTATTTTACGCAGTTCCGTACCTACCTGCTTTTTGAGGAATGTACCACGTGATGAACTTAGTCGGCTGGGCGCGATCAAGATAGAGCTGACGTCATTGAAGAAAGTGATTGCCTAGACGTTGCGTGGCTTTCCATAGGCCTAGGCTCCATGGCTTGGCGAGTTAAAACATTGGCATATAAGTGACTTCCGTCTCTTGACCACCATACTCTTCTCGAATGCATCCTCTTACAACCAACTTGAACCAAGATAACAAATCAAAATCTACACACTCCTACAAATCCAAACAGCACAATACAATCTGCAAATATGCCTCTTGTCATTCCTGGCATCACTAGCAACAGCAACTCTGGGGACCCTACCCAGGAGTGGACCAACAAGCTTGTCGGCAAGACTGTGTCAGAGGAATCGCACAGCGAAACGGTCAGTCTTCATGTCCTATTCCTACTCCTACGCCTACCTCCCTCTCCGAGCTCTCTTGTGTCGCCGCCACCCAGCTAACATGTGTGCTTATGCGTCCTGCAGAATTTCTGCAAGAAGGATCTGCCACAACAATGTCGCGTTATTGAGCCGGGCATGATGGTGACCAAGGACCATGTCCCCGACCGACTCAACGTGCATGTTAAAGAAGACGGCACTGTCTCGCACGTCCAGCACGGCTAGGCCTATCCCATCTTCCATTGTTTTCCACATGCACATATAAGCAGCAACTTCTGCTCGACCTAATGCGATACGAATACACGATCATAATGCTATCCCAGGGGTGGGGGATTATACAGTTGCACCGGCAAGATGGAATGGGAGTGGCCGTGGAGGGTAGCACAGCAACCTGTATGAATAATAAAGAATGGTGATTTCGAGCCCTAATCTACTATGAATTACGTGTGCTTCCATATATATAGTGAACCATGTGTGCAGCATCGGCCTATGATTGCACCTCTCTCTGATTTACTCACTTTGCCTTGCGAGCGCCGAGAGACTGGTTGGGTGATGACGCCCGTTTGCCCGCTACGGCCTAAAACGGTTAGCCGCGGCTAAGTCCTCAATCGGCGGGGCCATCTGCCCCTCGTTCTAATCCGTGACTAGGTGCACTCTCAGAATGCGGGGCTGCACCGTCGCGCTGTCTGCTGCTAGAATTGCCCCTCTAAACTTTCACAAGCTTTCAAAACGTCACCTTACTTGTGGTCCGTACAGCAATTCAAGATCGTCCACCGCCCGGCGGACCAGACAAAATGTTTAAGAAGGAGTAAGTTCATCTCGATACCCCAAAATCCGATCGAAGATCACGCTCGACCTGGGGATGCACCAACAATGCATCAATCTAGCAATCCGCCATAGCACTTACGAACCCCGCCTATTTTCCTTCTACCCCTGTCCTCATGCAGCGTAGGGAAATCTAAGAGACTGAGATAATCAATACTGACCAACAATTTCGGCCGCTCGCAGGATACAGACGGCTCCCAAGTCAAAACTAAAGTCGTCGGTCCAGCGATCGCTCCGCTCGTCGCTGTTATCAACATACCCATGCTTGCACAAGTACATCGACGAGATCCTCCCTAAGAAGGGCTCGCTGGAGGCCATGAAACTGCCAGACCGATGCACCTTGTACGTGCTCGACGGCGAGCCGCTGTTCTTCCAGCACGACAACTCCACCCTGCTCCCGCACCTCAGACTCGTCCACCGGTTCCCCGCGGGTTTCCCAAGCATACGCATCGACCGCGGCGCGATCCGCTTTGTCCTCTCGGGCGCGACGCTCATGGCGCCCGGCCTGACGTCTGCCGGCGGACGACTCCCCACGGGCACGCATACTGCCCGTGCCGAAGATGGGGCGGGAGAGTATCTAGACGAGGATGATAGGTGGACGATGGAATTGGCGAAGGGCGAGCCGGTCATTGTCAGGGCGGAGGGGAAATCTGAGGCATGTGCTGTTGGATTCCTTGTCATGGGCACGAAAGATGTTAAGGATAAGGGCAAAGGACCCGTTATTGAAGACGCGCACTACCTTGGCGATGGACTGTGGCGGTTGGGTACGGACTGAGTCGCGCCATTGACGGCATTGACGGATCGCCTATTCAATTTGCAGATTTCTTGTGTCTGTTAATTATGAGCGAAGGCGCTTACTCAGAAAACCATCGCCCAGCCTCAAGGTTCAGGGGTCCGGATAGGAACGTCTCTCAGGAAGTGTGGCTTGGAGGGTGGATTGAGGACGAGAGGCGTAAAAGAGCAATGCTATGTTCATATTGCCGCTCCTCGTATCATGCAAGAACCCGTGCGAGGACGGGCGCGACACATAGCAGAGCATAATCACAAGCCGGTGCGGCAGTACCACATCATACCTATAATGAAAAATCCAGGACTATGAGGCATACATTATGCAGCGATAGTACGAAGTACTCCGTACTACGGTACTGGAAACGAATTGGCAAAGCGGCTCCTTGGCGGCTTATATAATCAGTTTACTGATCATCTCCACACACCCTTACCAGATTCATATCTCCAACGGCCCTCTTCTATGTGTCTCTAAGGGCGCATGTGTCTTCAATTCAGCTTGCCATCCGTGACATCATACGATGCATCTGTTTCTTTTGCCTCATCTCCAAATGACAGAGAGATCTTTAATACTTGCTTCGCTACATCCATAAGGCTAGAGCCCCATATGCCGGCAGCTAATAATCGAACGGGAGATCCCCCGGTGTCGCCTTGACAGCCACACGCACATAAGGGCGCGACCGTGACGTCGCGGCTAGTTGACGGGAAGCAGTGTAGTATGCGGAAGCGCTGAGCATCGGCTAGCCCGACCAAACGTATGCCTACCTAGTGTTACCATCCGTCTACCATTTGATATTATCGAAAGACGAATTCAGATGTTAGGTTAGACACGCCGTTTTTCGAATTGCTAACTTTGTAACCAGCAAAGCTTAAATCCGCGATAGGCACTCTTGGTCAGGCAGGGGTTGGCAGTTAGCCTAGATCCTCTAAGCCGACATATCGTGTCGATTACTCACCGGGTTTTCTTTACATCGGAAGAACATAGATACGAAACATTAATAATTCATATACGGAGTAGTACGGACGAAATATCGATGCATGCACAAGACGCTTTTCGTGATATTTTACAGGAGATTCACTCTAAAGAATGGGTGGGATGATGTGCACCCTGCAAAGTTGTGGTTATAGCGGATCGAGAATGCGATATCGGCATACAAAAGAAATGGATCACAATATCTATCATGTGTAGCCACAAGTGCTAGACACCGTACACGATAATAACACAAGGAGGACGTCCGATTTATTATTGTATTATACTGAGATTTCAAAACGCTAGTAATTTGGTAGCACATCGCAACTAAGAAGCTCCTATCCGTCACCGTATCGAGCTTCAAATTGATTATACCCATGCACACAATTATCGGCTTCGGCTTCGGCGCGCCTTGACCATATCCGGCCATGACTTCTTCCCCGATCCTTACTAGACCGTTCGATCTAGAGCGGGCCTTATTAGAACCCTGGTCTAACACACATGCCGCCTCTGTCCCGCCCTCCCCGTTCAATTCTCGATAGTCACCGATGGATGTTGTTACCTAAGACAAAAGGGCGTGATCTGCAAAACTAACACGGCCAATCAGAACCGGCTGTCAATGCAACCCCCAGTCAAAGTTCTTGTCAGGGTCTCGTCAGGGTCCCTCTTAAGTATAAGTATGAAAAATCAGATATTGAATCCAGCAAAATATATATTTCACCCCTCATCTCCTCCATCATTATACTTGAAATCGTTCTGGTAAGAAACACCCAATCTAAATACATACCCTTCTTGGATTACCATGTATACTAAACAGTCAGATTCCGGAATGATGGACGAGACACAGCCATTGCTCGCCGAGGTGCATCTCGTCGACACCGAGCGCTGCGATGAGGGGGATGCGGCGGTCTGCCAGGAGGACATCGTCGACTTCGACGTCGCCGGCGATCCGGAGAACCCCATGGAGTGGCCCACGGCGTATAAGTGGGGGATCGTGTTCCTGCTCTCATTCATGGCTTTCACAGTGTACGCCCTCTCTCCCTAATATTATTATTACTCTTAATATTTCCTATGTAATTTTATTCTATTGTATTAACATCGTGCATAGAACATTCACATGCATATCCGTAGTACCCATCGCCAACCGCATCGTCTACGACCTGGACTCCGGGCGCGTGAGCAAGTCCTCAAGCGTCCTCCTCGTAACCATCTGGGAGCTCGGCGAGGCCGCGGGCCCCTTACTCATCGCGCCGCTATCCGAAGTCTTCGGGCGCTACCCAGTAATGAACGGGGCCACGATCCTATTCATCATAGCAACAACACTCGCCGCACTCTCGCAAAGCACGCCGCTCTTCATCGGCGCGCGCGCTTTGACAGGGTTATCCGTGGCCTCGAATGTCCTGGGCCCCGCTATCGTCGGCGACATGTTCGCCACAGAACAGCGCGGCGCCGCCATCAGCGTCATCGCCCTCGCGCCCCTCGTCGGCGGCTCTTTAGGGCCGGCAATCGGCGGCGCGATTGCCGAGAAACTGGGCTGGCGCTGCGTGCTCTGGGCCTCGGTCGCCTTGGCCATGATCTGCGAAATCGTGTTTTTTACCGGGTTTCGCGAGACTTATAAAGTCGCCGTTTTGCGCCAACGCGCCGCAAGATTACGAAAAGAAACTGGGAACGCGAATCTAAGAACCGTGTTTGATGTTGTTGTGGATGATAGGCAGTCGAGCCTGCGCAAGATCTGGAAGTCGGCTGTCAGGCCCGCGATCGTGTTCTCTGGCTCGGGTGTGCTGCAGGTCATGTCTCTGCACGGCGCGGTTATGTTTAGCTATTATTATGTCTTCTCGACTACGTTGCCGGATATCATGGAGCAGTTGTATGGCCTCTCGGCGGCGGAGACGGGGTTGGCGTTTATTGCGTTTAGTAAGGACCCTTGCTTTCTTTGGTGGCTGTATCTAAGCCGCAAAGGACCGAGCGAATAGGAGTGGCTAACTTGAGGGTATGAATAGGTGCTGGTTCGACCGTCAGCGTGATATGCATGAACATCATGCTCGACAAGATCTACATCAAGCTGCGGGAGCAGCACAAAGGCGTCGGGGCGCCCGAGTACCGGCTCCCCATGGCCATCGCCGGGGCCTTCGGGCTCCCGCTAACCGTCATGCTTCTGGGCTGGGTGGCGCAGATGCGTCTGCATCTAACTATCCTGATGTTCACGGTCGGCTTGTTCGGCGCTACGTTGACGCTTGTCTACCTTCCGCTAAATGCGTACATCGTGGATGCATTTGGCTTGTATGCCGCCTCGGGCATGACGGCGATCATCGTTTCCCGCTGTCTGATGAGCACGGTTCTACCCCTGGCTACGGATCCGCTGGTCAAGAGATTCGATTGGGGACCTGGGGTCTCGGTTCTTGGAGGCCTGGGCTTGGTCTTGGTTCCGATTCCGATTTTGGTTTTTAGATACGGTTCAAAGTGGCGCCAGCTGTCGACTTATACGAAGGACAACTGAAGATATGATAATGGAGAGTCTAAAGCATCAAATATATCGAAATCGCTATCGAAACAATATTACGAGATCTAGGATGATGGGTTCATCTTCTCCCTGCGAGAAGATCACAGTATCAACTAGGACTATGGGTCCGCCGGATTCAGTTCTACCTGAAGCCTGATTCTTCTTCCCAACAGTTCATGAGCCTCAGGGGCTCGGGTAGATCGCAGGTATGGAACAATTCTTCTTTTTTGCTGGTAGAGCACAGGCTAACCCCCCACAGTAACAAATCTCCCATTCAACAACATCAATGGTCCAACATCTATTACTGGGACATGTTGTTACAGCCTGGTGCTTCATGTCATCTGCCAGATTACATGCATATATGCCCTGCTACCCGCCCGCTGCAGGAAGGGGTTGGGGCGGAGTGGCACATGCCCGTGCGCAGCCATGTCAGTGTATATATAAGTGACTGGAAGAGAGGGGTCGGACCTCCTCATGATGCTAATGATAGGAGACGCATCATAATGGTATTTTTGGGTATTCAACTGGAAGTTTGACTACCGCCAATGGCTGCTTGTTTATATATGAATTGGGATACCGATATAGCGCTGTTGCCTTGGTTTAACACAAGAAAGGTCAATAAAGATAAAAATTCAACAATATCGGTCTTATCTATCTACAGTTATACCCAGTCACGGGACACCGGTGTGTAACAACGAGCGCCGCGGTGGCAAACCCCGCTCCTGAAAGCAAGAGTCATACTAATGATGAGGAAACCGTGCAACAGTGAAAACATCGCATGCGAGAACACTTCTAGGTTAGGTTATTACAAATTTATCTGCAGCGGTGTTACAGTGCCTCTTTAAGTCGGCGCTTCGCGCGTAGGATGATATATCACATTCTGCGTCGCTGCACGGAACGCAATGGCAGCGCCGGATGCATCTCTTAGTTCCGGGGGCTCCCGGACATGAAATTTAGCCCGTCTCTCTCCCAAACTCTAGGCACCCTTGCAACTGCAGTATATAGGTACTCAGGCCCCTTATGTCGTTGCATCTTCACACACGTATACTAAATCTCGTTATTGCCATACTATTAGTGCTTGCGGGTGAGAATAAGTGACGTTTTCTTCTTTCTTGCGTCTAAATCCGTAGCTTTAAGTAATTATTTGACTTTCTAAACGCCGAACTGTCTTAGACGTACGGGATTGCCTTCTTCTTTCGAGCATATTCAAAATTTTCTTCGATTTCCCAGTGAATCACCTTGTAAATTTCAAATAATAGCCATGAAAGCAAGTGTTTGTCTATAAGCATGATGATGCTCCGTCCTAAGGACGTCAAAAGCGTGCTAGCCGCCAATGATTTCCCCCATACAAAAAGACATTGTATTTGGTATTAACAAGCCGTTCCCCAGGAAAGGGGGCGCCAACAAGCATTTATGCGCATTTTTAAATGCATTTTAGCTTGCTGCGCCTCAGCTCGCAAGTCTCACTAGTTTGTATACGAAGCTCCACTCAACTCAATGCTTCATCGGGTCGACAAACAATGATAGGATGCGACGAGAGTAGCCAATGGTTTATAAGAAGATAGAGTGTTATAGGTATTTCAGACGAGCTTCACTGATATGGTAGGTAGTACGAACCCTCACCGAAAATCAGCTTATGATATTGATTGTAGGTGGACCAAGGCAACATGCGGCTCAGGCCTTGAATATGTCTACTCGGAGAATTTCTAATCGCACTGCGGCCTCTCTGGGGCACTTTATACGATTCGGAATCTCCGTGAGGGGCCGGAGCTATCAGTTCCGCAAAACGTGCTCTAGTCTGTAAGGTGCGGCGCAGGAAGACTCATACCTAGCGCTTTATAAACTCCCAACTGCACAATTATAGCTAATCTGTTACAATAGGACTTAGAGCTTACCGGTATCTATATAGCTCACTTATGTATCAGGCTACCGTTTCACGGATGATCTGCATATGCATATCTCACAGCCACTAAGAACGCGCCCCGAAAATGTTCCGTATGGCGTCGCTGAAACTTGCCTCGAAAAACAGTCGGCGACAGTGAGGGTGATATTAAAGCCCGAAATAATTTCTAACGCCGATTGTTATCAAAGTTTATCACCGATGCGGCTAAGGAAGGAATTAACTTATATCCATTTTGGGCGCCAAGCGCATTATTAGCCAATCACAATCATTTTATCGATAGTCTATCTACCAATTAAAATGGGCCTGAACTCATATTATTAATGTCACAGTTTTTTGCTTACCACTTTGTCTGTAACAAAGACTACACAGAGTCCACCCACCAAGCCAGACCCCCTTCTGCCTAGGCCAGCAAGTGCATATGAATCATGCCGGCCACCATGAGAGCCGCTCTAAGAGCCGACGCGACGGTATCTGGCAGCCAAGCCGATTTCCGGATCCGTTCGATACCCAACGGTCTCCCTGACTACTGTCAATTTGGTTCAGTGGAGTGGCAGAATGAGACTCATCTGCCTTACAAAACACGGTGCCCATCCACTTCCATCCTGCGGGATAAGCATTAATAATGCAGTGATATTGGCCCAGTCCTTTTAGATCCGTACAATGGCGCGGTTCGTGATCCACATGTAAAAATCTGACAACATATCGGTCTCAGATTGACCATGCGAGATGGCATTTGGATGGCTTATACCCGTATCTCCGGTGTTGTTTCCATTCATTTATATATCCCAAGCAGCCAACATGGAGGCTCGCTTCGTAAATTCGTAGCAGTTGGTTATGCTACCAAAATTCTTCTTAATGTTTACATTCCCTTTCCATATCTCTTTGTTTCTTTTAGCATGAAACTACAGTAATGATATCCAGAGTCCCCCTTTGAAGGCCAGCTCCAACTCAATGACATCGAAATAAGTGTTTGCCAAGAAAAGGTCTCACAACGAAATATAAATTGCAGCGAGGTAGAGTGCCTCAGACAGGGAAAGCTTGTTGTACAGGCTCACCACGTGCAGATACTCGAAACGATCAAAGTGCAACATCAGTCTCGAAGACTGTCACCATATTAATACCATGTGGGCCACGACGATAGATGCGAATCGTCTCCGACGAATTGAGTCGGCGACCGCAACAAATAATCTACATAGGGAAGAGACACCCATAGACGCAGGCGAGATGATACCCGGTGCCGACAACACTGCAGTTGGCAGCTCCTTAGATGACAATCAAGCTCTCGATGGTACATGGGGCGAGCGAGACGTAGGTGGCGTTGATGAAGAAGTGGCCAGAGAAGAATTGGAAGAACTACGGCACAACCTCATCCAGCTGCATCGGACAAAGACCCATGAATCGCAAGCTAGTCATCTTCGGCGAATTCGATCATCACGAGTGACGAAAGAAGACACCGACAAACATGATATCGATATTGAAGAAGGAGTTCACGAAGAGGAGGAGTTTGAACTGGGAGACTTCATACGTGAAGGCCGATTTGAAAGCCGCACGGAAACGGGGTCGAAGAAGAGAGTTGGAGTCGTCTATCGAAACCTCACCGTCAAGGGCGTCGGCAGCACTGCATCATTTGTACGCACCGTCCCAGAGGCTGTATTGGGCACATTCGGACCGGACCTCTACCGGAACATCACGAAGTTGTTTCCATCGCTCCAGCTTCGGAAACCTCCGACACGAACGTTAATCAGCGACTTCACCGGATGTGTCCGTGATGGAGAAATGATGCTTATTTTAGGCCGCCCAGGTGCTGGATGCTCTACTTTCCTGAAGGCCATCACCAACAACATAGAGGCTTTCGCCGCAGTCGAAGGTGATGTCTCCTATGGAGGCATTCCTGCAAAGAGGCAGAAGAAGATATACCGCGGTGAGGTGAACTATAATCCTGAAGACGATGTCCACCACGCCACGATGAGTGTATGGCAAACCTTGACTTTCGCTCTGCTCAACAAGACGAAGAAATCGGACAAGGACAATATCACGATCGTTGCCAACGCGCTGATGAAGATCTTCGGCATCAGCCACACCAAGCACACGTTGGTAGGCGATGGATACATCCGAGGTGTTTCTGGCGGCGAGCGCAAACGCGTATCGATCGCGGAGACGCTAGCATCCAAATCGACAGTGATGGCCTGGGACAACTCAACGCGTGGTCTCGACGCTTCCACTGCCCTGGACTATGCGAAATCCCTGCGGATCATGACGGATATCACGAACCGTACTACCCTCGTTACGCTATACCAGGCGGGCGAAGGGATCTACGAACTCATGGACAAGGTCTTGGTTATCGATCAGGGACGCGAAATCTACTCGGGCCCGGCCAAAGAAGCGAAGCAGTACTTCATTAATCTCGGCTTCGCGTGCCCTGAGCGGCAGACAACGGCGGACTTCCTGACCGCGATAACCGACCCGAAAGAACGACAATTTAGACCAGGTTTTGAAGACAGGGCACCCAAAACTCCAGAAGAGCTGGAAAAGGCATTTCGAGAATCCACGCACTATCAGAGACTGATAGATGATGTTCAAGACTATGAGGTGCATTTGAAGCGAACGGAGTTTGAAGACACGAAGAAATTCGAAGAAGCCGTCACAGAGGCCAAGTCCGGCAACGTCAGCGATGAGTCGCCTTACACGGTCTCATACATCCGCCAGGTATTAAACTGCACGAAGCGGGAGTTCTGGTTACTATTCGGCGACACCACGGCGCTCTGGACCAAGTTATTCATCATAATCTCTAATGGCCTCGTCATCGGCTCGATTTACTACAATCAGCCTACCACCACTCTAGGAGCGTTCACTCGCGGGGGCACCTGCTTCCTCTCGATCCTCTTTCTGGGCTGGCTACAACTCACCGAGCTCGTGAAGGCGGTCTCGGGGCGGGCCGTGGCGGCGCGACACAAAGACTACGCGTTCTATCGCCCGTCCGCGGTCTCCCTCGCCCGCGTGATCACCGATTTTCCGGTGCTGCTTGTCCAAGTCGTCATATTTTCTCTCATCATGTACTTCATGACGAACCTCGATCTCGACGTCAGTAAGTTCTGGATCTACCTACTGATCGTCTACATCAACACGACACTCATGACGGCCCTCTATCGGATGTTTGCGAGTATCTCGCCCGAGATCGACACCGCCGTGCGCTTTTCGGGGCTGGCGCTGAACATCCTGCTTATATATACTGGCTACGTGATCCCGAAGACGCAGCTGCTGAGCAAGTATATCTGGTTTGGCTGGCTGTATTGGATCAATCCCATGGCCTACAGCTTCGAAGCGGTCATTACCAACGAATTGTCTGGGCGAGTGATGGAATGTGCGCCGGAACAGCTTGTCCCGCAAGGACCCGGCGCACTGCCTGGTTTCCAGGGATGCTCTCTCGCGGGCGCGACGGTTAATTCTGCCCAGGTCACAGGCGACGATTATTTGCAGACCCAGTTCAATTACTCTCGCTCCAACTTATGGCGTAACTTCGGTGTTGTCGTCGCCTTCGCCGTGCTCTATATTCTTATCACGGTCGTTGCTACTGAGCTTTTCAGCTTCACCTCCGGCGGTGGGGGTGCACTCATCTTCAAGTACAGCCGCAAGGCGGAGAAAGAAGCCAAAAAGGCAGCAGCACCTACGGACGTCGAGAAAAATGACGATCCGTCCTCGAGTGCATCTTCCAGTCGCTCCGCAGGCATTCCTACCGAGAAAGAGGAAGAGGCCCTGGAGAAGTTAAGCAGCAGTGATTCGATATTCACCTGGCGGGACGTTGAATACACAGTACCTTACCTGGGAGGCGAGCGTAAGCTCCTAAACAAAGTCAACGGATACGCCAAGCCCGGCCTATTAGTCGCCCTGGTCGGGGCATCCGGTGCCGGAAAGACTACTCTACTCAACACATTAGCACAGCGTCAGCGCGTAGGCGTCGTCGGCGGGGAGATGCTCGTGGACGGGCGTCCTCTCGAGCCCGACTTCCAGCGGAATACGGGGTTCTGTCTGCAAGAAGATCTGCACGACGGCACACAGACGATCCGCGAGGCCATCGAGTTTAGCGCGCTGCTCCGCCAGGATGCCAGCACCCCGCGGTCAGAGAAATTGGCGTATGTCGACAAGATCATGGATCTTCTCGAGCTGAACGATCTCCAAGACGCCATCATCTCCTCGCTCGGCGTCGAGCTCCGCAAGCGATTGACCATTGGCGTCGAACTCGCCGCGAAGCCCTCGCTCCTCTTATTCCTCGACGAGCCGACTTCGGGCTTAGATTCGCAGTCCGCGTTTTCCGTCGTGAGCTTCCTCAGGAAACTCGCGCGCGCCGGACAAGCTATCGTGTGCACCATCCACCAGCCCAGTTCAGTTTTGATCCAGCAATTCGACATGGTCCTGGCTCTGAACCCAGGTGGAAATACCTTCTACTTCGGCCCCATTGGCGAGAACGGGAAAGACGTCGTCGAGTATTTCGCGCAGAGAGGCGCTCACGCGCCGGCTGGGAAGAATGTCGCCGAGTTCATCTTGGAGACGGCTGCGCGGCCGCATAGAAGAGAAGATGGCACGAAGGTTGACTGGAATGAGGAGTGGCGCAACAGCGAGCAGGCGAGGAGAGTAGAAGAGGAGATTGATGAGCTTAAGAGGACGCGCGGCGGGTCTACTACTACTACGGACGCTCACAACCAGGGTACAAATGAAGAGAAAAAGCAGAAAAGCGTATACAAGGAATACGCAGCATCGACATGGACGCAGACTCTGGAGCTAACAAAGCGCATGTTCCGGCAGTACTGGCGTGACCCATCATACTTATACGGGAAATTCTTCATCGCCGCGATCGTCGGTATCTTCAACGGGTTCACGTTCTGGGACCTCGGCCTCTCCATCCAAGACATGCAGAACCGCGTCTTCACCTGCTTCTTAATCGTGACCATCCCGCCAACCATCGTGAACGCCGTCCTGCCCAGGTTTTTCGCGAACATGGATCTCTGGGAGGCCCGCGAGTACCCGTCCCGCGTCTACGGCTGGGTTGCTTTTGTTACGGCTAATATCCTCGCCGAGATCCCCGCTGCGATTGTCGCGGGGACACTGTATTGGGTCTTGTGGTATTGGCCTACGGGCTTACCGACTGAGAGTAGTGTGAGCGGATATACGTACCTCATGTCTGTGCTCATGTTCTTGTTCATGAGTAGTTGGGGCCAGTGGATCTGTGCTTTCGCGCCGAGTTTTACTGTTATTTCTAATGTAAGTCATCCATCCTCTTCCCTCCCCTTTCTTTTGTTCATCCATGCTTATTTCAAACCCAGCACCATCCCTCCAAAAACACATAAATAATATGAAACATGCTAACCCAACCCCCAACAGATCCTCCCCTTCTTCTTCGTCATATTCGGCCTTCTCAACGGCGTCGTCCAGCCCTACTCCATGCTCCCAACATTCTGGCGTTACTGGGTGTACTACATGAACCCCAGCACGTACTGGATCGGGGGCGTGCTCGCCGCAACCCTTGACAACTCACCCGTTTCCTGCGCCGTCTCCGAAACCGCGCGCTTCGATACCCCAAATGGACAGACATGCCAAGAGTACGCGGGAAGCTTCGTCGCCAGCGCGGCAGGGTACCTGCTGAACCCGGACGCGACGAATGATTGCCAGTATTGTCCGTACAGCAACGGGAACGAATATTTGGCCACGCTGAATATCGCCGCCGGGGAGAAGTGGCGGGATTTCGGAATTTTCGTGGCTTTCTGTGTGTCGAATTGGGCCCTGGTCTACTTCTTCATATATACCGTGCGCATCCGGGGTTACAAGTTCGGGCTTGGATATGTCTTTGGCGCGCTGGGCGGGGTGCTCAACGCTTTGAGTTAAGAAAAGAAGCCGCTGGGGCGCTGCTTCGTCGGAAGACCCACTAGATTCAGAATGTATTTGGTGTTCACGGTTTACAATAGACTGGTTAGGGTGTGGTGCATGGGGACAAAGGAGTTACTGGCATAGAGAGACTGATATTAGAAAAGCGAGCACACGCGTCGTCTGTCCATGATATTTGGACGGACTGAATAGAATCAAATAGATCATAATCACAGAAGCGTTTTAGCCTCTAACAAAACCCGAATGTGAACTCTGGCATTGATATTAAATGCATGACGTGACTATGAGCATTGCACACTCAGCCACACCATAATCTACAACAGGGTCACATAAACCGTCGATAGACAATGGCACCATGAAGTATTACAGAGTGATGATTATTTTATTTCATCTAATCCTAACAACAGCCCCAGAGATCTGTCTGTGTAATGGCCAACAAACCGGCCCTCGAAATGGATGGGTATACCTTCAAAAAAAGCAAATGAGAAACTCGCCGAATGTGTCTGTCTAAGTAGGTAGTGCGCAGTGTAGCGTATATATGCGAACGTACCTATCTACATCTACACGCGCGATCCCGCAGTGATGCAGCTGCCAAACAGTTTAAAAAAGACGCCGAAGAAACCCCTCATTACCTCATGGCCTCCCCCCGCAACCGCGCGGTGTCGGTGTTGTATTTGCTCCTGCTCTCGTCTCCGTTGTTCGTGGACTTCCTACATCTCGTCTTCGAAGAACTTGATCAGCGTCCGGGCGCCCGAGACGCCAAGGCCCATGAACGGGTAGCAGATGTACACGGGGTCGTTCTTGACGCCGAACTTCTCGCGGAATTCGCTCTTGGCACCGAGTTTCAGCTGCTGCGCCACCGTCTTGTACGTGTGGCTGAGGATCTTGGCCTTGATGCCGTTGAGGTTGTGGCCGACCTCAAGCTCCTCCATGGCGCCGGCGCCGAAGGTAACGTTCCGGATTCCGGATGTTTGAAGCAGGCGCAGCGAATTTGCGATCAGCGCTTCTATGCTGCCGGACGGAGAGCCGGGGAAGTCGAGCGCGAATTTGATCTGGTAGCCGTTCTGCGGTGATAAACGATGGAGAATGACGAGGCCAACGATCTCTCCATCCTTGTTCTCTGCCCAGAGGTACCGGCGATGGCGCATGGAGATCCATGGTTGCACATCGGTGATGTGTACCTGCTTCTTGCCCTTCCGGTTGTTCTTCCAGTCTTCAATGCGCTTGTCACATTTGGCTCGCACATCGTCGGGGACAGGCTCGCCTAATGCTGTAGAATGAATCTTGATATCGGCGTTCTTGGCCTGACGCTCTTTCTTCGCGACCGCCGCGGCGTTCTGAGTGTCAACACGCTCTTCAGCCACTGACGTAAGCGTCCTCCAACCAAGCTTCGAGCCCAGGATTTCCTCTACTTGAGGGGATACCAGGAGCCAAATGGGGCGAAGATCTTCGCTCTTCTTCAGAAATTTCAAGAAAGAGCTGATCACGCTTCCGTACTGGCGTTGATCGCAGAGTGGGTTGCCCATGACTAGAGCATAACCGTTCTCCTCGGCATATCCAACAGCTGCGCCTGTCGCTGTGTCTCGCCAGACTTTGTAGCGATCATCAAGCCACGAGGTGTTGGTCGCATCGCCGTAATTGACTATGAGCTCTTCTAGGTCGGGTAAGTGCACGTGTGTGTGCTCTCCTTCGAAAGCATACTTGATAGTGTCGGCATCCTCGAAGGGTAGTGTGTCGGCCACCACGGCTTTTTCGGGCAATGACTTCGGGTCACGGGGGAACATCGAAGCATTACGTACATCACCAAGATTTAGCAGTAGAAACAGCACTCTTTCGAGGCCGATACCGCATCCTGCATGAGCAGGGGCACCCCATTCGAAGGCCTGCATATACTCTTCCATTGTTTGCGGATCAACACCAGCTTTTGCCATTCTCTCAGCCAGACCTTGTGGGTTGTTGATTCTTTGGCCGCCTGTGGTGATCTCCTGTCCCCGGAGGAAGATATCAAAGGAGTTTGTAAATTTCTCATCGTCTTTATCGAGATGCGTATAGAATGGCCGGGCAGCTGCAGGGAACTTGTCTAGTATGAAGTAGTCGGTCTTGAATTTCTCCTTGACCAATTCTCCGAGACGAAACTCTGCCCGAGTGGCAAGATCCTCATTTTCGGAGGCGGGCTGACCGTCTTCTCCAACCCATCCGGAGTCGTTCAACAGCTTGATACCTTCTTTAAATGGAAGACGAGGTGTCTCTTCAATCCAGAGCAGATCCTCATGAGGAAATTTCTCTTTAACAAGTTCAATCTCCTTGCGGTAACGGTCGTAGACACCTTTGAATATGGCTTTCAGCATGTTGTCGATGATATCCATGGCTTCATGGTAGTCGTTAGAAAGAGCCATCTCGAGGTCCAACCCCGTGTATTCAGTAAGATGGCGATGTGTGTTGCTGTCTTCTGCTCTAAAAACGGGACCGACTTCATATACACGGCCGAAATCGGCGGAGATGGCCATCTGTTTGGCCAATTGGGGGCTTTGAGCTAGGTAAGCTGTCCGTCCGAAGTATTTGACCGGGAATACCGATGCCCCTGATTCAGTGGCAGCTGGTTGGAGCTTGGGCGTTTGGATTTCTATAAAACCCTGGTCGTCCAGAGTAGATCGGAAGATATTGCAAATGCCTGCGCGGATCCGGAATACACTCTGCATGACAGGAGTTCGCAAGAATATGACGCGGTTTGAGGTTCGAACTCGGCCGGATGCCACCAGTTGTTTCTCCTGCGTCTCTGTGTTCTCCTCGGTCTGGTCCATTCCAAACACGTCGATATGCAAGGGGTCTTCCACGGGTACCAGAACGTGCATCTTGTTGATCATGATCTCCAGATCGTGGATAGTGCAAGACTTAACCTTTTCAGGTGGCGTGCGCAGTTCGCCCTGAACATGCACAATACATTCCGTGTACAAGTGCTCGGCCCAGCGAACGAATTGCTCAGATACCACACCCTCGCGCACCTGAATTATGCCTTGTATCGTGCTCGTGGTCTGACGGAGAACGACGAAAGCCATCTTGGAGCTGATGTTGCGCGTGTGGTGCACTCGAGCCGTAAAACTAATTTTCGAGCCGGCCCGGGTGGCGACAAGGTCGGAGATGTTTTCGGACTGTGGCACGAGCTCGTTGCCGACGGTGCCGTAGCTACCGCTGATCTGAGGCGGATCGGCTGCACGGGCGGCAGCTTCATCTTGTCGGCGCTTCGCTTGCAGAGATCTCCGCTCCTCTTGAGCAGAGGATCGCTTCGCTCGTTTGACATAAACGGATTTGAGGTGCTTCTTGTCGGTGTCAGAGTCCTGGTCCAGAGCATCGACATCGCCCATCCGCAGCTTGGTGATATGATTCTTCGCAGATGTGTGCCCAATCATGCGATTGAGGTAGAGAAGCGGCTGCTTCAAAGTGCCTGGCATCGTGGGCAACGGGTGGCGCTCAGGCGCTGTTGTGGTACGGTCAGGTTGTTAACAGTAAAGGGAAGTTGAACAATGAGGTCCTCAGGGCTAGCGGTTTAAAGCTAGGTAGGACCTGCTCGGCCTACAAACAGAACCCAAATTGTGTGTGGCGCTAGAATCAGAATTTTGTAAGTCAAGGTGTCAGATGCATCAAAATAGAATGGATAGCGGGAGATGCGATCGGGCTTATAAAGAGGCCGTACCGCAGCTCGGTCTTAATATGTTGAAGTTAAGGCGATCGGTTGGGTCACCTTACCAAGCAGGTATTATGCCTGCTCGCCTTCGGCTTTCAGGTTTTCTATCCCTCGCCGCGGGCGTCGCGCTGCTCACTAAGTACTTCGTAGTGACTGGCCGCCACGGGTTTACCAGGGCAGACTACCTAATTCGACTTAGGCCGACCCAGATCATGCCCGCTGGCTTTTAGGTATCTCCTGCAATTGCCTATCTACAGCACATAGATTGACTCCTGTTTCACCATGCCCTGAGTCAAATGCACTCTGACTGGGTTTCCAGGGCATAGTGACGACACTGGTACCATGATACAAGTTCCCAGCGCCGGGTTTGCCACGGAGCATTTGCACCGGCCAGCCATGCTGATGGGCCTACAGCCAATCATAGCCCGAGATTCTGCACACTCTGCCCTGTTTTGGTAATACTTGACCATTCTCGGAATGTACAAGTCATTAGGTACGCGGTACCTTACACATAAGCAAAACGTGACGCCATGACTTCCGACTCAATCCTCGGATTAGGCTCTTCAGTGGGAAGCTGCATTAAACACGCAGAACAGAACGCAGAATACTAACGCAGTTTTACGCGTGTACATGTATGTAGAAGAAGAAAGTTATCACAAGATTCGCGTCAGTTTGTGCATACCTAACATTGATGGTCCTCACTGTTATAGTGACGTCATTCGAGCCTGCATCTCGCCTCGATCGATAAAAGTAACATGGGATCTAGATTCGAAGCTGGGCGATCTCTCTACAGGACTGTTCACCTATGGTTCGTTCGTGGGGTCTAATCAGTGTGTGTAGGCTCGCGATATGGGTTCATGGCGATGGATGCTATGTTTGCTCGATCGACTATCGAAAAATCCGCCGCGCTTTCCGAAAGACGTGCGCGTGAACTCGGGAAACGCCGACGTCATTTTCAGCCACAAATGGTCAGCCCTGCATGAATCAGCCCAGGCAGTCGCTAGCTCAGCTCATTCATTTCTTTCTCCGCCAGATGGCTTAAATTCCATTGTCAAGAAAACAAACTTAGTCGTAGCATTCCAATTAATTCATCGCATATGCATTTTGTTCATTGATATGGTCGCAGCGACTGAACGGACGGCGAAATCATGGTTGGTATATAGCGCTCTATTCCTCTTTTTTCAGCCGTTTGTAGGTGGGCCTCAATTCATCGCCAACCCTGCTGCCTCCCGGGGTTTATGAGCTCGTGCCAGCATTCACGCAGTACGCTGATGACGACGACCCACACTTACATCGTGATCAAGTGGCCTACCAGCCGGGAACGACGGAATGTCTACGGCAATTGACGGTGTCACTCCAGCTGCTCCGAAGGCCTCACCATCAGATTCCAATGCCTCTACCAGCAAACCCATAAGAGCGACAGATACCGGGGCGACAACGCCTCATTCACGGCGGTCCCTTCGTCTTTTGGCGGCTTGGTGGAGGCATCTGCAATGTATAGGGATAGGCTTACATTTCCTGGCGCCGCCGCGACCGCCAACCCCTGACTTCACAAGATCAATACCCTCCACGATATCGGATCGTCCAGGCACGTTCACACTATACTTCTATGTCCCACAAGACTACAAAAAGAACACAACAGCCAAAAAGTGGCCGGCAGTGATTAACTTCCATGGAGGAGGGTTCACGATAGGCTCTGCGACCGACGATGCTCGCTTTGCGCGGTTTATCACCGAGAAGAGCAAGGCCGTGTTCGTCTCGGTAGACTACCGGCTGGCTCCTGAAAACCCATTTCCTGTCGCGGTGGAGGACGGAGTGGATGCGCTGCTGTACATGATCAAAAATGCTGCAGACCTGCGGATAGACCCGAATCGGCTAGCGACTTCGGGATTCTCGGCCGGCGGAAACATCGCTATCACAGCACCCATGCGCCTGTATCTGCATGGCCGAACAGCGCGAATTCCCGAACACACCATTGTCGCGCTTGCCACTTTCTACCCTATCACCGATTACACGCTGAGCAGAGCTGAGCGACGGGCCAGCTCGGTCCGGCCAGAGGCTACCCTCCCGGAGACTCTCACCAACCTCTTCGACGCATCGTACATATTTCCTCCCGGGCTGGATGTCGCTGACCCCTGTCTGTCTCCTAATAAAGCCTCGGATGAGCTTCTGACGAAGGGCATACCCAAGAACGTCTTCTTCTTCACTTGTGAGCTAGACATGCTCTTGAACGAAGGCGAATACCTCGCCCGGCGGCTAGAGCAGCCGCCCATTTCGAAACGCATGTTTTACTATATGGTCCGGGGTGTTCGTCACGGCTGGGATAAAGGGCCAAGCCCAATTAAGCCACCTCGTAAGTCAGAAAAGATATACAGAGAGTGCAGCACTCGACTTTGGAGGGTTTTCCAGGGCGACGACCCGCGTTTTATATTCGAGCGACCACGTCGTGTACCACCGCCGCCACGACTTCCGCCCGCTTAGATATTTAGATTAACGACATGCATAGAATAGAGGAAACCCGAGCGGCCCGGCTTGGTCAATATTCAACCAAGCACATCTCGTGGCATGTCTTAGGAGTGTTAACCATTAACATAATGTATGAATGCAAGCCACAATCTGGGGCAAGTACATAGCCCAAACAATTGATTCATGCCCTTGCAGAGACTAGGTTTAGTGTTCGTACCCGACAGACTCTTAATGTTATGCCTCTGAAATACGGAGTAGTCTGGTGCCTTTTTCGCTGGGTAACTCAACGGCTATCAGGTAGCGCGCTTTAGTTTCCGTGGTGCGTGATTAGTGTAGATATGTGGATTAGGTTTCCGAGTAAGTCTGAGACTGACGTCATCCCGCATCGCTTAACGTCAAAGTTTAGTGGGGCATGGACGAAACGTCATTCTTCAGGCTCATCAAGAAGCCGGCTGCCAGGGACTACCCTATGTGCCACCTAGTCCAGGGACAGTCCTCACAATAAAGCGGTCCATTATGGCATGTAAACCCGCAAGAGGGTGATAGAAAACGAGTTCCGGCTTTGGGGGGAATTGGAATACTTATAATAATCTTTATCATTATACCACGTCATTGCGAATCCACGCAAATCCTTTTTTTCTCCAACAATTTAGGTGCACATCCGCGTTGTCAGTGGTCAGATACGACCTTGGGCCGCCTGTTTTCGTGCTCGGCTTTCGTCAGTGACTTGTGCCCGCTGTACAGCCCCCCAGACTCAAACCCAGGCCAGACTACCTACATTATCATCCTCCCGGGTTGGCAATCCCGAATCCTCTCCCCCTTCAAATTCAAATTCGTAGCTTCCACATCATCGATCGAAACAGGCCGACCCTGGCAATTCTCCAGCGACGACGAAACGAACGTCGCCTCACGCCCGCTTGCTTTTCTGTTATCGCCATTGTCCCGCAGCGTCCAGTGTTATAGACTACCATCACATCGATTATTACATCTATCAACCCATAGGCGGACTTGGCTGTTTTTAATTTCGACGACTTGACGAATCCCAGTATTTCCTTGCACTAGCCTCGTAACAGCAGAAAACCGCTAGTATGCCCGAATCCAGCTACGGTTCAGAACACTCGATGGAATGTTCCGGGGCTCCTGAGTACGGCACCGCCGTGTCCGCGGCTAGACGGTCGATGACGGAGAGACGATACGGGGACCTAAGCGAATTACCGCGATTAGAATACAATCTACTTGACCACAAGACGAAATTGTTCTTGGTTTCGGGGCTTCTCATACTCGAGGGTAGCGTGCTACCCATACTGTTATTCTACCCTCTTTGGTACGCTACCAACTTACGACATGGAATCCGTATGTATATCCCATATCAACTATTCGCTCGGCTTCATGGCCGCAATAAACCCCGTGCACTCTAACCGCCGCTTTCCAGTCTTTGCCATCATCACCTCGTTCTTCGGTCTCATATCGGGCCTCGAATTCGCCCACCGGTCTTGGCGTCTGATAAACAAGAACGATAAATACCGACCTCTCGACGGCACGCGTTGGCGCTTCGACTTCACGCACTTCACGTTATCGATCTGCTACACCATCATGACCGGCGTGCTGATCGGAGCCTCGATCCCCCACGAGCCGCTCGTCCGACCCCTCGCCATCCCCGTTCCCTTGTTCTTCATCGGCGGCGGCACGCTCTGCCTGGTCACGGGGACCATGTCGGCGCTGGGCATGAAGACGAGGTGCCGCGTCAGCTCGATCCCGAAAGGCGAGCCCCAGCCGCCCTACGTTTTGACCGCCGTCGAGGACGTGGTGGGCGTGGACGGCGGGGGCGCGCGTCCTTTCCGCCGCAGGCTGCTCGAGAGATATAAGGCGAGCGAGGGCTTCAGACGCCTCATCGCCGAATTGAACTGGTTCTGGGGCATCGGGTCGGTTATTAATGGGGCTGGTACCCTTGCTGCGGTCTGGGTGATCCCTCAACAAGAAATCGCCTATGGTGTCGGTGAGTTCATGCTTCTTTACCATTCCTCTCAACTTTCGATACAATGCTCCTTCTCTTCCAATGCTAACGAATGGGATCAGGTTGGGGAGAGCCGCTAATCTTCTTCATCATCTGGACGTGGACAACGGTCATATGGACCCGCCGAGGTCTGCGAAGGGAGAAGAAGCTGTGGGGCGCAGACGCACGCGAAAAGAAAGCCGACGCAATGGAATCTGGAGGAGACACATTGAATACGGACTAGACGAGACGCGAAACATAGAGGAGGAAGAAGAAGAAGAAGATGCAATTTTGCAATTTTGATTTGTAACAAAAACGAAATCATTTCTGTATGGGAACATGAGTCAATGATAGGGATTTCGCGATCAGGGAAGGCAGTCTCATGGCGCATATTATGAGTAGACTCGCTTCGACGAAAGGTACATACGCATACACGCATACATGTTTGGGTTGAGAAAGGGGGATGGACTGTATATTGATTGAAGAATACGACCTGTGCGATGATACCAAATATAGAGACGTTCCTTCAAGCTTTGACTTTTCATTCTTTAAGTGATTGTATAACATGTTTGCTCGCGATCCACAATCTTATTTCCACTGCGCTTGATCTCGGGCAGTTCTCATCGCATTGGGTGCTTGATTGTGATTCTTCGTCCTAAATTGCCTTAGTTTGTCATACGCTTTCGTAGGAAAAGGAGACAATTCTCTTTGGCTCTCGTCGAGTCAGCAGCGGATTTTCGCAATAGGGATCTACTTTTGAGGAATTCGAGAATGGGGAAAGGAGGCATATGTGATGGAATGAGTACGATGTAGTAGACTGGGCACTCATTGAAAAGGGGCGCTGAGTTCATGTGTGCCATAACACGCTGGGGTCAGTTTACCAGCGCATATAAATGGCTGGCAGCACTGGTCACTCAGAATGAGCCGCACGATAGTATTAAAATGAGTGTGTATTGAGGCATGGTTCATTACGTTCTGGGGTTGAGGATGGTCACTGAGTAACACCGCTTGCTACGCCCTATAAGTCTAGGGTAAGAGAAATACCTTCCTTTATTTATTTATTGAAAAATGCTTAGAAATAATTGATCAATTAATCTTCAGCCGTCACTTCATATTACCCTACCTGGTAATCTAGTGTCGCGCAACGTACCAATAACCCCGGCGTAACATCACCCAGCCCAATGGTCTGTCTGAAGGTGTGTATATCCTCCACCAAGCCGTGATTGGTCTCAACCGAAGCGAGGGAGTACATACTTTGTACAAGGCAATATTTTCACGTGGCAAACACACTACCTTATCTATCTGCCTCGCTCCCGGATGGAACCTCAACCTTCGGCTGGAGGAGATTAATACATGCGAACCTACCGTGTTGCCATGTGGTATCAATAATCCGTCGTATACGATAGGTTTCACGGAATAAGAATACAACACTATGCCACAACACCGCTTGTGCCTTATGGAAACATAGGATGTCATTGAGTCGTATGCTTGGCTTTTTGTACTTACCTAGGTACTTATACACGTCCCGCGACAGTGGATGGTCGGATGGTGTAGCGTGTTATGGCATACCCCATACCACGCATACATACGAGCACGTTTCGGGGTAGCAGTGAGGACATACCTGCGTGCATACAAGAAATACAGGCATATATATACATATATATTTACGCGAATACTATATATGTAGTTATATATAGATAGATTAGATGAACTCAACGCTACCACACATGCATCCATATCCAGAAAGGAGGCACCAGACCAATAAGCGCAAAACATCCTACACACCCTCCCGCGCCCGCGAGATTCCCGGGAGCCTCGACACCTCGCGCATCGGTATGTCTTAGACTAGGTCCAGGCTAGGTCCCGTCATTGGGTTCCCAGCCGTCCGGAGCGAGCTCATACCCTTCCGGGTCGAACGCCGGTGCGACTTTGAGGCGAAGTGTTAGTTAGGTAGCCGAGACATATTGAACAGAAACGGTCGAGACATGCAGATCAGATTGATACAGTACGGGTGTGGTGATTCTTGGCGAAAATGCGCGAGCGGGGAGGGGCAGGGAAAAAGCAATGTTGAAATAGTACATGATCGGAGAGTCATAACCAAAACCAAAACCAAAACTAAAAAGAAATCCCTACCAGTCGTCCCGACCAACGTCCACTCGCCGCAACTAATCGCGCGCTGCCACTCCCACTCCGCGACAACAACCTGGGGCCGCTCCCCATCCCCATCCCCATCCCCAGCAAACAGATTGGGGCCGAGAACGTGCTCGCGCGTCGGCGTGCCGTTATTACTAGACAGCTGCAGCACCAGCCGGGCGCCGGCATAGTAGTGCCAGACCTCGGACGCGTCGACGCGGTGCCATACCGAGGGCCCGTTAGAGCCTTCCAGGAGGTAGTAGATGGCCGTGCTGACCGAGCGGTTGGTTCCTGGCTCGAGGGCTGGGTCGCGGAAACTCTCTACGTAGTAACCACCTTCGACGTTGGGGATTAGGTTCAGTTTGGAGACGATGTCTTGTGCTGTTGCGTGGTGGTAGTGATGCTGTGATTGCTGATCGTTGGCTATGCCGGAACACTGCGGTGCGTTGGTGGTGGTTGTGGTGGTGGTGGTCGCCGCTTGAGCAGTAAGAGGATTCACTACGATCGCCAAGGCGATGCAGCTCGCCAATAATAAGGTTCGGCGCGACATCTTGAGATCTGGAACACTACGGTACACTACGGTATACTCAACGTAGTAGAGATAGGTAGTGTAGATGCGGTACCGTAGATTTTATTAGATCTGCCTAGGTAGGGAGGGATCATGAGGCTTCATGGCTAATAACCAGCTGACCCCTCTTCGCTGCGACGTTCCGCTGAGCCGGTAAATGTTGGTCGTTGGTTTTCAGTTACGTTATGTCATATTGTCAGCATGTGAACAAGATTGACCGGGGTTAGGTTACTTGCTGCTTTTGCTTCGGACTTCTGCTTCGGACTCCGGATGTACGGACGAAAATGATACCGGAATGTAGAGATAGAGTGCCGGTAGTATGAATGGAATGGGGACAAGTCTTGGTAATAACGCCCGTGTAATGGATCTCGTCACATTTGTCAACAACTTAAAATCAGCACATTTGGTTAGACAAGGTATGTTTATGCGATCGCTTGTGGAGCCTGAGTATGGCTGATTAAGCAACATCTGTTATAAAGTCGTTGCTGTGTCATGCTCTGTAAATCTAGTGAGGTCTGCTTCAGACGGCTAATTGCACTCTGCTTATCCTCGTCTCCATGATGTGATGCCCGGGGGGAATTTTTCAAGTGATCAATCATGACTTTGCCGGGGGTAGTTTGAGGCGGCGCTGACTTATCACATTTAGTCAGTCAAGAACCACTGCTATATCACGATACTGTTTCGTATTCCACCCCTAGTTCAGCCGCCATTCCTTTCAGAGCCATCAAGTCTCCTTCAACCGTATCCATCAGTTCTCGCGGGACGTACTCAGGGGTGTACCCGCCTCCAAAGTCGACCACTATGGCATCCCCAGCCTCATTGATCATTATGTTGTCTGGCTTAGCGTCTCCCCAAACCAGGCCGGCTCCGTGGAGTTGCTTTACCGTCGTTTTTATCTGCGAGAACCACTTTTCATTTGCCTCCTTGGTCGTAGATCCCGATCTCAAATGCGAATAGAGGTTCTCTCCCTTGATATATTCCAACAGCATACCCATTAGAGACGGCGCCTTATCATCATCCCACACGACAAGCCCGACAAGTTTTGAGGTTCGGAAAGGAGGTAGGAACTTGCCGCTTGCTTGGATTTTGGACAACATGTCGATTTCTCTTATATAGCCATTATCTCTAAACCCCGCTTTGAAGAATAAGGCCTCACTTGCCCTTACTCGCCGCACCTTCTTCACAGGGTTGGATAGTTCAAAGTCTTTTAGACCATCATCAAAGCGCTCGAGTTGAGATGCAGGAATTAAGGGAACAGATGGGAGAGAAGAGCGCAGAATGTATCCTTGATCCTCTTCGAAAAGATGGAATCGCCTAGGCTGTGGCTCTGGCATAGCATCTACGATGTGGGTGCGGGGATTCGTGATGCCGTGATGTTGGGGATCGTATATCTCTTGAACTGGAACGAGTTTGCTATCTCGATTGACCAATTTGAAGGCATGTGTTGGGGGGTCAAAGTACTCCTGAAGGGTGATGGATTTGCGAGCGCCATGGGGAGGTTTTGGTGCCAGTATCCTAAGCTCGTCTTTAAGCGTGTCCAGAACCCAATCTTCGCATTCAGGCCAGATGTCCCACTCCTGAAGACCGTCTCTCAAGCGGGTGAATTTGCTGAAGAGTTGATCATCTCCTTCGAGGTCTTGGGCCAGTATCCTAACATGGAATCGCACGTCGTTAAGCTCGAAAATGTGAAGAATATCATAGCCTATATCTTGCAAATCTAGCATGCGATAGGACCAAAAAACACCTCGTTCGGGAGCCGTATCATCCATGGAGTGTTCTTAGCTGGGGTTTTTCGGTAAGCCCTTTCTATCTTTTCTTCTTCTAGCTGACGTTTTCTTTTACGACCTCTTCGGGTTAGCCTCCACGGTAGTGATAAAATGAAAGAACTGAAGAAACTAGATCATAAAATAATAATAGTAAATTTAGTAAATGCTAAGTCAGAAACTAGCAGTATAAATCTTGATTTGTGGACAGCTTCGAGTTCTTGAGAAGCACTCATTGTGAAAATTGGAGGGAACAGAAAAATCAGTAACATATGTGTTACCGCGTCGGCTACGGAGCACTGCAGAGCAGTATGCAGTGTACCAACATGTTGGAACTTATGTGGGTTAGCTATGTTCATGATTGCCAAATCGGGTAATAGCTCAAATCATCAACCGTAATAGACTTAGCTGGGCTCGTTTTAAAAAGCAGCACAAGCTTGTAGGCGTATGAATTCATCTTGGCAGATGACAGTTTCAAAATAACTGCTGTTGATGTGGTGTAGTTGAGGTGTTGTAATGCGGTGTACACCACCAGCCTGATTACAGGTCGTAAGCCAACACGAGCGTAGGGTGAGACGAGATCCCATTTATGATATCTCGCCGGCCATGCTGCTTTTAGCTCAAGGATGACCGGATCTTCGCCCGATTCAGTCAACTTGGATTTTTTTTCGACTCGACAGATATAATATACGGGTTGTAGCATAAGCTGCATGTGCGTGCACAGATAACTTTCGCGCAATAATAATGGGTTAGCTATTGAATTTCTGATTTATAGGATATTACATACTATTGGACCCTTTGGCGCTCAATGTCTAAGTATTCATGTCGGCACGTTGCTGCAATAGCCAGCTAGCTACAACAGTGAAACACGACAACCATAATAACAACTTGCCTCAGACAATCACTCGTAGCATAGGCAATGTGTATAATTCACAGCATGACGTGTTGAGTGTCAATTGGGTCTATAACAAGTAGGCTTTACAAGTAATTATGGGTGAATTATCGACGCCGACGTCATGCTATGCCGTCTATTTCGCGTAGAGATTAAAAAGGACAGAAGACTGAAGTTCAAATGTAAGCAGGTGCCTACCTAGAATGGCGCACTGACCAAGGGGGGTAGCTGCGCTAGGTGGGGAGGGGTAGTTAGGCAGGCTCCCCTGCACGCTCTCTTAGATACCATCACATCACGGCAGAAAAATCAAGGCCCCACTAAAAACATGAGCTTCAAGTAAGGCTGTTCATTTCCTCATTCCATACGCCAAAGACAGTACGCCTCTCTAGAAAAAAGATCACCATGTCGGCCGCAGAACTACTCAACCCCAAAGCCGAATCTCGGGTTCGTGACCCCGCCATCCCTCTCGGTTTGCGCGGTGCAACTAACAGAGCGATAGCGGAGAGGCGAAGCTCTTCAAGTCAACATCAGCGCTGGCGAAGGCCTTCGGAATGTCCTCAAGTCCAACCTCGGTCCTCTGGGGACCATCAAGATGTGAGCATTCCATATAGTCGCCATATAGGGCGTCTGTATCGTCGTATTCGGCCTTGCGCTAATCAAATGTGTCCAGGCTGGTCGATGGAGCCGGACAGGTCTAGTTACCTACCACCTCATATATCTCGAATAAGCCCTAACCCCAGCACAGATCAAGTTAACGAAAGACGGAAACGTGCTCCTACGAGAAATGCAAATCACGAACCCGACGGCAGTCATGATCGGACGAGCAGCCACTGCACAAGATGATATCTGTGGAGATGGAACCACCTCTGTGGTGCTGTTAGTTGGTGAACTTCTCAAGCAGGCCGAGAGATACATCGCCGAGGGTCTACACCCGCGGATAATTACAGACGGCTTCGAAATAGCCAAAGTTGAGGCTTTGAAGGTAGAATAGAGCATACTTCACCCATCTTCCCTTCTCCGTAAGGCTGACACCTTCCAGTTCCTAGACACCTTCAAGCTCCCCCGCACGATCGATAGGGAACTGCTTCTTAACGTAGCAAGAACCTCTCTCGCCACAAAACTAAATGCCAGCCTTACTGCGAAGTTATACCCTAATCTCGTCGACGCCGTCCTTGCGATCTACCACGAGCCCGCGAAGCCGGATCTACACATGATTGAAATCATGAAGATGCAGCACCGGACTGCTTCCGACACACAACTGATCCGCGGCCTTGTGCTCGACCACGGAGCGCGCCATCCTGACATGCCGAAGCGACTCGAGAATGCCTATATCCTAACTCTTAACGTAAGTCTCGAGTACGAGAAGTCTGAGATTAACTCGGGCTTTTTCTACTCGAGCGCCGAGCAACGCGACAAGCTGGTACAGAGTGAGCGGCGCTTCGTCGACGCGAAGCTGAAGAAGATCGTTGAGCTTAAAAAGGAGGTTTGCGGCAACGACGATAAGAAGAGCTTTGTCGTCATCAACCAGAAGGGAATCGACCCGCTATCGCTCGATGTCCTGGCCAAGAACGGAATACTCGCTCTGCGCAGGGCTAAGAGGCGGAATATGGAGCGGCTGCAGCTGGTGTGCGGCGGCTCGGCACAGAATAGTGTCGAAGATTTATCGCCAGAGATCCTCGGCTGGGCCGGTCTCGTCTACGAACAGACTCTGGGCGAAGAGAAATTCACATTCGTCGAGGAAGTCAAAGACCCGAAGTCCGTAACGCTCCTTATCAAGGGCCCGAACCAGCACACTATCACACAGGTCACGGACGCGGTAAGAGATGGTCTGCGTAGCGTCTACAACACTATTGTCGATAAGAGCGTCGTCCCCGGGGCGGGTGCTTACCAAGTCGCTTGTGCGACGCACCTCAAAGCCGACGCCTTCTCCAGGACCGTCAAAGGAAAGGCGAAATGGGGTGTCGCGGCGTTCGCCGACGCGCTTCTGATCATCCCCAAGACTCTGGCGGCAAACGCCGGTCTTGATATTCAGGATGCCCGTGAGTAACCGGCTTTTCCACTTAGCAGGTCTATGAGCTAATAATGTTTAGTTGCTGCTCTCCAAGACGAGTACGCAGAGGGTAACGTCGTGGGGCTGGATCTCACTACCGGATTTCCCATGGACCCGGAGTTGGAAGGTGTATATGACTCTTTCCGGGTCCTGAGGAACTGTCTATCGTCCAGTTCGAGCATAGCATCTAACTTACTATTGTGTGATGAGCTACTAAAGGCACGACAAATGGGACGCCAAGGAGGTCCGGGTGGAATGGACGAGGGAGGAGACGGCATGTGAGGCGTCTAATACGAATAGCACACGATTGATGTCGGTAGTATCTTGATGCATAGACAAAATAGATGATACCTCTGGGTGGGATAAGAAATATCGAAAATGATACTATGCTAACACCTTGGTGCGACCCGCATGATTAAAAATCATAGAGCAAAGCCCATATGAACTTATTTACAGGCAAAGGTATATCATATTTACCACCTCACAGAGCGGTTGAATACAGAAGCAGGATCTATCCTATGGCAAGTCAGTTAACACACGTTTCAGCATTATCACTACACGCTGTCATCAGAGATCTCATAAAGCTTACTGGGCTATGAGGCTATTCATTCCCCACCTCGTGTAACTTCAAGTTGTACCTACAGTCTAGGTACTTAGTTCTGATTGATGCATGTTGAATGTGGTTGTTTATAAAAGTGGCGATGCTGCATCCGTCTTCACACTCAGGCACCACCTGCTCAAATCACATGTGACACCTTACTACCTCTAACTTCAATAGCTGAATGCCCTATTAATTGGTCAACTGTCTAAAACATCAATCACAACATGAATACGGCAAGTGTTTCAGACACTTTCGTGGACGAAGTCCGTCGCCTGCGAGCCGCCTACCAGAAGAAACGCGATACCACCACTCTAGTGCCCCCGGCCGGCCGTCCCGTGCTCGACGTGGATGCAGATATCGTTGACGGACGGACTCGCTATACATACTTTTATGAGCGAGATGGTGCGACCGAGCCTCAAGTAGTTCAGTTGGTTGATATTCCGGGGACGTTCTCGGGCGCCATTCTCCGGCTTGACGCGAATCTACCAGTACGCGAGGACAGCTACGCCATCACCGGCAATGAGATCCGGCCCTTGACATCGCTGCCGCCACTACCTGACTCCGAGGACGACGACTCCGAGGACATCAGTGACGCGCTCGCCACCCTGCCCGTCGTGGCCGTTGACCCCGACAAGCATTTCCTCAAGAAAGGCAAATACGCCAGCGAGATAGACAACCTCCTCGCCTGCCAGGGCGGGTCATGTCCCGGGACGCGCGGGTCTCCGCACATCGTCAAGCTCCTCGGGAGATCCTCGCAAGGCGAACTGGTCTTCGAGAAACATAAGCCTCGCTACATCCTGGCCGCGGCTGTTTACCCGCTATCCGTCTACAGGGCCTGGATCCTGCAGCTCGTCGACGGGCTGAGATACCTGCATTCCCTCGATATCGTACACCGCGACCTGCGCATCGACAACGTCCTTTTCACTTTCACGGGTCATGATGATGATTCGCGGCTCGTTATTTGTGATCTGGAGGGACGCTGGGGGAATCGCTTGGCGCCAGAGGTGTCGCGTCTCCCGACGCTGGACGCGGGTTGGACTAAGGCGTCCGACGTCTATGATTTGGGTGTGACTATCAGGGGCATGGTGTATGGTAACGCTCCTATTACGGGTCAGGTAGAGTGGAAGGTTCCTGCTCCTCTTGACAAGATCGTAGAAGCTTGCACCCGCGTTCTGCCGGCGGACCGGCCAAGTTTAGATGAGATCCGTGACATGATGGAGACTCTGGATATTTCATAGTCACTCCGAGAAATACAGTGAGTTTCAGTCAACAGTTAGTGGTGATTCTTTCAGCACTTAGTTAAAGTACTTAACCTGGCTTATTACATTGCGAAGCATCGAGAGTCTCAAAAACATACTTTTCTATCATTCCACAGTGCAGTCAGCGATCTGGCCTTGAACAGTCGACATGTAACCATCACCGTCATCATATTATTGAGGTGACGCAATCTTCTGTCGATGATATATCTTTTTATTCCTTTCAGCATGAGGCTCAGACTACCAACGGCGGCGTGCTCAGGTTGCATTCCTATCTCGATTTGGGATAGTACTAAATCCTATGCTGTGGGTGACTGAAACACCTAAGCAGTCTGTCCTGATGGTCATGTTACCGTAGCATAACCGCCATCTTCACGGCATCGTTTTCCCTCTGCACAGGTTACCTACACACTGCCCACACTGCGGTGGTGTATCACCCACATAACTGTGTCTCATCGCGCCCTCAGCTCATGATCACCGCAACCCAACCGCGCATAATAACGAGAGACAGACAGACTTAGCCCAGCGCAGGAAAAGCAGCGAGGACGCTAAGCCTACTACGTATCCCTACCTACTTACCTGGCAAGGTCCCCAGGCTCCCCCAAGGCATTTTTGCCCTGGATTTGCTTGGCAAAGCGGCAGTCGAACCCTAGCAGGGCGTGGGCGGGCTCGGGTCATCACAGCACACCTGCAACGGATGGGGGATTCCGCTGGGCATTCGCGTCCCAGCGAATCAACGCCCTTATCGCCGCAACCAGTTACCCTCGGGCGACCGTTCCCGCATTCGATCTACGGCGACGGGGAGACAGGGGTATGTCTGCCAGCGGCAATTTAGCGTACCTACGAAGTACGTAGACAGAATACCGTACCGAGCAGAGCACTGAGCATTGAGCACCGAGCACATGCACGGGCACGGCGTGGCTTGCCAATGGTGGCTTTTCTCGCCTTGATTTTTTCCTTGCCTACGCTGCCTGCCTGTGCACTTTAAAGTAGGTAATTAGAGTGCCGAAAAAGTACAGTACATACGTGATGACATGACATGTCGGGGAGAGAAAGCCTGGACCCAACTCCTCGCTCGCTTGCTCGCTCGCATCGCATCGCATCCTGATGCACGCTCGTTTCGTTCCCCAGCCACAAAAAAACGAAAACGAGGAATAAATCAAGAGATATGTAAAATGACAAAAGAGTATGACATATGTAGACAAATGATGACGATGATGCCATGTTAGTTGGTTGGTTGGTTAATTGTGTTTTCTCCCCAAAACTCCATTTCGAGTCGCTCAGTCGCTCGCTAAAAAGGGTATTTTTCGCTGCCGTAGTCAAATAACCAAAAAAAAAAAAAAAATCCAAAGGCAGATTTGTAGAACCAATGCATCAACCCAAAACGCGTCCCTTAAATCCCATCAAGCGCAGCGCTCAAAACATACTCCAAAATACTTGTTGATGTTGCTGTTGTGTTGTACATTTCGTCCGTAAAAGGGATAAATCTTCCGTGTTCGTGATCAGATAGATAGACGCCATGGAACGCAACACAACTCCTCGGACTCCGATCCCGATCCCGTCCCAGCCCATTATACGCCCGTAGATCTCGTGATACCTCGGTAGTGGTAGTGGTAGTAGTAATAGTAGTAGTAAGTAGTAATTTTTTCGCCTATCGTGTGTCCCCTCGGGTAATTTCTCGGTTTAGACCCCGTGTATCGGCCGCATGTCGCCCAGATCCTCTTCAACACTATTTTGGCGCTGCTGGGCCGCTATATGCGGCGGAGTCTTGAGCTGACGCGAATCATCGGTACCCGAGGAGGGCCAGCGGTGGGTGCTCCAGCCGTGGCTCTGGAGGCTCAGATCGAAAGCCTGCTCGGAGTCGGAGACGCGGCGGATGTCGGAGGTGACGTGGGCGGCGGAGCCGACGCCGGCGCGGCGCGAGATGCTCTTGATCAGGCGGTTGAGGATGACGAACTCGAGCTTGAGCTTGACGCCGTAGATCGCCGGCTTGAACGCCCCCTGGATGTAGAACAGGTCCGCGTACTGCACCCCCAGCAGCGCTATATCCAGGCTGATGATCAGGAGGTTGATGTACAAAAGGTGCTGCAGCAGCGTTCGGGTTTTGCTGGTCTTGTTGGCCCGTGTCGCTGCTGAGTCCAGAGACGCCCGCGACTGCATGTTGTCCAGCAATGGCGACATGTCGTGCAGGTACTTCCGTGTCTGCCAGATGTACATGGCGCTGAGAATCGTCTCCTGCACGAAGAAGACTGTTGTTTGTAGACGGTCCCAGACTGCGTTGACTGGCGCGAGAGATGGCATCACGGCTTGCTATAAATGAGCCGTATAAGTTAGTATTGTGTGGTGCTGGTCTGATGTGCCTAATATGAAATCGACAATATAAGTTAATGGTTAAATATGCATACCGTGAGAATGCCTAGAGGAATAGTCGTGAAGCCGAATACAATCGTGGTAAATATTAAAGCGGCCCGCACCCAGCGTAACAGGTTATCGTGTTGCATGAGTAGATATAACCGCGAGTAGAGGACCCATGATTGTGGAACGACCATTAATATCCATGAGAGATAGATGAAAGTAATGGATCCCTTCAAGTCGGTCCACACGCCGAAATCAGCGAGAATAATGAAGAGCGACTGCGTGATGACGCCCCAGCTGCCGAGGGCGCAAGCCCAGAAATACAGCCCGCGACGGCGCTTGAAGAAGAGGAAAAGCGATAGGTTGAGCTCGGCGCCGATGTACCACGATATGCCGGCAAAGGCAGCCATGGTCATGGCCATGGGGAGGTCATGTTTAAGCTCCTCCATATTTCGCAGCTATCAGATGGGCTACAAAGCGAGTAGGTAGGTAGCTGCGACACGATATTACACGGGACCATACCCCGTTGGCGAAAGAAACCTGATTTTAGACGTTGCTATTGCCGGTATCGTCGTCGTTGTTTGTCGTCGCTGTCGCTGGTGCGAGAAAGATCCACCGTTCGAGGCCCGTTCGTGGGCGTTGGGAACATGTTTATGGCGTCTAAGGCCTGGCGGGTTGTTCGCTCACAAACAGTGAAACAAGACACACCGACCCCCCGCCTTATTCCGTATTATTGTCTTGAAGAGATGCAACTCTACCATGCAGTTTCCCGTGCCTCAGGAAGAAAGGCCATGGTGGGTGGGCTGCAGTGCACTTGTTGTATATACTTAGATAGGTGAGTATGTTCGAAGTGTGGTGTGTAAGTGTGTGTGTGTGGTATTGTAGGCAATGGTGTGAGGGCTGACAATCAATTAATCAATCATGGGGAGGAAACGGGACGACCCTGCTGATGATCCCTAGCACGAATGAGAGGGCTGGATGGGTGGGAAGGTTACATTATCTAGTATTATTAGCTGGGCTGCATAGAGTAGTACCATCACAGGTAAGGTATAATAATGGTTGGTTAGATTGACGGGACCGATTTGGTCACATCAACATTTCAGCACAGAAACTGGGTGCAGCGATTCGTTTTGCACTGCGTTATTTTCAGAATTCAAGCCATGCTATCATGCGGATTCATTTATCTTGTGCGACACGAACATGATAAGTAAGTATTTTCTGATATTAAACATAAACGTACAGTCCCTCCGTTGTCTAGCCTGGAACAGTATGTTGTGGTGTTAGACGTGCAGTCGATCTACCGTGGACAGGGTAAATCAGGTTAGTATACTCATCCCGCGCGACGCCTCCCCTGCCCTGCCAGACCGCGTAACTGGAGGTTTCTTCCCTTGCCTTTCGTTTAATACAACTATTAGCAGTAAGGTAAGTATCCAGTGTGGCAAGAATCTGCCATCTAGATAGGTCTATATGCACTGCAGCCCGCTGTGAAAGGGCCCCTACGTGCATATCGTCTGGCACGTCACTTTATCCTGTCCGCACGCATATGTAGGTCCCGTCTCTAGCTACAACTGTTACCGAGATTGGACGTAACACGGCGAGCACTCACGCACATACGGTATCATAGGCACTGCAGATTTAGTATGTACCAATGCGCCCATACAGAGTAGTAGGTAGAGGTAGCTAATAGCTATGACGGCGCGCGAAGGAGGCGAAAACAGCCCGAGCCATAAGCACGCCCCGATGTAGGGCCGGAAGTTAGGCTTTTTCCGTGCCTCGATCGTCTCGGTACCAATCCCACTAAGCTGTAAGATTCGAAGTGGCGGTAGGTACTCCGTAGATGCTACGTCAGTCGGCGGTAAATTCAATAGCAGTCATCCCATCACATCAGACGAACCAAGTAGATTGATCTGGATGTATATGTCTCACAGATACATTCAACAGCGATAGGTATCTACCAACTGCTCAAGTTCCAATTCCTCATAATTATCGTTCCGTGAAATGAAGTACACGTCACTGACGTTTATTCTTTCCTTGCCGGTCGGAATGCTTGAGGCCGCCTTTTGCAGGGTCTTCGTGCAAATGCAGTTAGATAGCTCGGTAAGTAGCTGTCACTACGCACAATCATAAGCCCTAAGGCTGGGTAGTGCCTATTAGCAGTGCTCGTGTAGAGCCTAAGCTCATCATAAGCACCGACGCCATGCCTACTCAGTGCGATCTAAATACCGAATGCTCACGGAGTCAACAAGTTCCCGTCCTTGGCGGGCTGTGGTGGATGGGGCTAGGTGCAGTACTTATTTCGCTGCACAAGCCGTGCTCAACCGCGGACGCGCTCCCCCGGAACCGAGCACTCCTCACTCGCAGCGAGAGCGACAGCCACGTAGCCAGCCACCTTGACCGCTATCAAAATCGGTGAGACTCACGGCCAGGGTCGATGATAGTAATCCAGCATAGTGCAGGAATGCCGACAGGAGCATATCGATCTTCTGATAAGTCCTGTATAATCTTAGTAATACCGGCAGCAGTCATCAGAGAGGAGCGCGGTATTCTTCGTCTGGGCGTAGTGTACTTTGTAGGCTTGCATGGCTATGCGAGTTCGACTTTGTTGGTATGCAGAGAGGCAGAACATCAAGGGGGATGAAACGCAAAACAAATTGCGTCGTCTAATAGGGTTAGTTTGTTCTTTCTTGAGCGATATTTTAGTGTGTCGCTAGGCACTTCGGAAGGCGAACCTAGCGGCAATCTAACCGAGACATGACTCCATATTTATCCAAAAAGCTTCAAACGTTGCCTAATCTGTATAAAAGCGGAGTATTGGTATAAACTCTACTCCATATTTCAGTGCTTTGTTACTATGAATAGAATTAGAGGGCAAGTTTTAGATACGACCTGTACTTCGTATGTAAGTTATTTGAATTATACAGATCAATATATAACAAATTTGCTTCCGCACGTCCACCAGTTTCTTCCGCTTAAGCCGCACACAACTGATCAAAGGGCTCAAATACTTCTTACCGTCACCTCTATGGATCACGCTTCATAGCAAAAGAAGCTAAGGTTAGACGTTCCGAAACCCAGGGACACTTAGGCTAAGACAACTTATGTCTTGTGAAGTACTATCACTACGATTTACTAGCGAAGCCCCTCGATCTGGGGGTAGTCCAATGTCGAAATTGATCGTCTATAGATGCTGAGCCGCTCCCGTGAGACTCAGCACAGAGTCAGAAACACTTGTAATATCAATAGGAGCGGTCCGATGAGGGGCATGCCCTTGTGACTGACTAGACTCGGCCGCTTACGACTCAAGATACCAGACGCTATAGGACACACGACGTTGAGCCAATCCATCATCTGCCAAACCAGCTGCCCTATATACCTCCAAACCCATTCTCTAGATCCCTCTCCTTCGCCACTTTACGGCTAGGAAACGACAACAAACCTGCTAGTCTCTTTAGTTTCCTACCCCAATTCTGTGTGGTCTCAGCAGTATGGCTCCCCTCGCGGCTTGCCTCCGTGCCCCGGCCTAATCCGATAACTACATCCAGATTTGCCATGGCCGGCCGAGTAGCAGATGAAAAGGAATTATTACGGAAGGTCCTGCTATTTAAATTTGCTGTTAAATTCGGAGTCTTCGGTGGCTGACTCGGAGCAACACTCCGTCCGATTAGCCGCAAGGGCTCCGTTCTCCTGCGCAGCAGCTTCGTTGGCGAATCCCTGTTGTTGCCGGTCGCCCCTGCGGAAACGTAGTGATTCAGGCCGTTGTCCTTCTCATCATCTTCCACTTTCTCTTTATTCTTGTACCATCTCCGCGTGAATCTTGCGAATAGGCTGAGAAGCCCACGAATGGAGAGCAGTGGGGATCCATGAAGGGCATCGGAGAAGCGTTCATTAAAGTGGGAGATCAAAGTATCGCGGAAGAGGAATATGATAAGGAGTATCACTCCGGATGAGATGCCAACTATCAGGGGCAACCAAGGTTAGCCGCAGCCTTTAATCATAAGGGGCGAGCAATGAACCAGGGCAGGACACACAAATAAGACCAAACGCTTCTCTCCATGGCCACTTCACGTCACCAGACTTCGAATCCTGCGGGAAGACATCGATTTGGATAGCGAATAGACTTGAGATAAAGGAGAGAGGAAGCTAGTTGCATTATAAGTATTCTGCGCATTACATAAGCGATTCAAATTACTCACAAAGAAAACGGTAACTATCGTAAAGACCATCGTGATCTAAAGTCTCAGATTGTTGATTAGCATTCTCTAGATTACTATCTGACGACGTCCACTGACAAGTTGGAATATCTTACATCGCTTTGGCGCCGTGTTTGCTCAGCTGCTTCCCTGGCAAACCTTGCTTCCCACGCACTAGCATGCCTCTGTTTGAGGTCAAGAAGGCCCTTAATCTACGAGGCAGTCAGTCGAGCGTATTGATAATTGCACAATACCATATGAATAAAAGCATACTTCCATCTGTACTTTGTCGGCACACGCATTCATCTCTCTGATTGTCTCTATATTGGCATCAACTAAGTATAAATTGGCATCGGCCTGGTTCAGAAACCTTGACATTCGGGCTTGGGAGGACTGGTGTCTGTTCCTTGGCCGCCCTGACGCCCCGTGTGAAATCGGCTGCGCCGGGACTTTCTTTCCGTAGGGGCTCAGGTGTTCGGTGTCAACGGTACTTTCGGCAGCCGTCGGAATTTGCTCTGATGATTTTGAGCTGTTCGAGTTATTACTTTTGTCTGTTGACAGAATTGCGACGAGCTTGGAAAGAACTTCTTTCTGCTGAAGAAAAACTTGGAGGATTGTTTTTAACTCGTCTTGTATATCGAGAATCTCTGTTAGTTGATGAGTTTCAGCAGCAACTTCGAACAGCTTGTTGGTCAAGGCAGCTCTTTCCGATTGTCCGATGTCGTTTTTATTTAAGTCCATGACTAGCGAATCAAAGGCTTTGAATTGTTCCGCCTGTTCTGCGTCCTATGCACTTGTTAGTGTGCAGGCTAAATTAAAACAGGATGCAAAGGCCCTCAATTTCCCTACAATTATAGTAATGCTAGACTGGAAAGCGTTGTATAATGTAGCTTCAAGAGGACCTTTCCGATGTAGAAAGTCAATCCCCCACCGGACGATCGAATTCACAAGGTCCAAAGCGTCCTCAATGGTGTGGCTGTCATTATTTTCGATTAAGTTGTGGTCTATAAAGTATGGACCGAAATTGTATTCATCGGTCGATTCCCATGTAGTTGGAAGGCTTGTAATCACGATTTGCTCGTCTTCCAGGATCCAAAGCCAAAGCTGGTCAATCATTAGCACTGGATACCCGTCTTTGTTGGTAAGCTCTGTCCCCTGTTGCTCTGGAATCTGCTGCTGATCAATTTTCTTCCGTGCCTGATTCCTTAGCCTCTCGAACCATTTGAAAATAACCTGTGTATTATCTCGGTCTTCTGTATCATCCAACATGTAATAAGTGAACTGGTCTAATGTCCGACGACAATGCAGCGGAAACTTATCACTGCGATAATACGTATGTATCAGTCTCGACATCATATCGGTAGCTTCATAAGATGGCTCTCTCATTGTCGAGCTCAGATTTTTGCGGTTCCCGTGTTTTTCGAACCCCAAGATTGGCATCTTAAAAATCAGTTATCATTCTCATTCCGGAGCAGGATATGTCTCACAGACTCACAAATAGCGCTGTTACCGGCCCCTTAGTGACGCCGTTCATAATGGTGGGCTCCTGGTAGGAGGCTTCGCCAGGTTGAGGCACGTAGATCTATACCCCTCAGATATTAGTGGTGGTTTTTTGCGATTACTATTGTGCTTGCCTGTTGATGGTTATAGTTTAAAGCGCTCGGAGTCATGTGGCGGTCGAACAGCACTCGCCCTAGGCCGATTAAATTAGGATTTTTTTTTGAACTGAGCTGCTTCAATGATGGCACAAACCCTCGTGCCGGCATAGGCTGGTAGATTCGTCAATACGTTGTAGCTGCCGAATAAACAGATCCTAAGTTATGCTTGCATTAGCTGTTATAAATCTAGTCGGAGTGATCGACTAGACATTTACTAACATGCACCCATCTTTCCTAGATCACCTGTCAACAACTATGGCCTTGAATTAAGTTTTCAGACAACACAGGCAGTCTGCTTACATTGTTAGCCGGAAGATGTATCCACCGGCATGCCACCTGCTTGCCTTCAATATAGCCGGTGTCCTTTGATAATATTGTCTCGGCGCCACTATCATAAATTACTGCAAAGACGTTTCGCCTTTGGGATACGAAGTCGTTGCTGGTGCCTTCGGGTACGTAAAATTGAGTAAGAAGAGCGTCAGAGTTTTTACAGGCAGCTTCCTGGTCCTCCGGGATCGGTTCGAACACGCTCACAAGGTCTTGATGCGTGGTTGATGCTGCTTTGGCTCCTTCACGAAGAGAAGGGAGGTATCTCAAATCCTGAATCCAACGGTGTTTTTCATCATTAATATAATCCCACGCTGACTTGGCAGCATTGTCTTTGAGGTTATCTGCATCGCGCCTTTTTGATAGGGCAGAGAGCAATAGCCTCGCCGTAGTCTGTAACGCCTTTTTGCGGTCTTTGGTTGGGCTCTCACCGACAGCTGCCTTAATAACCATATGCAGTGGAGTCGATCCCTCTTCGTCTTTTTCATTCACGAGATCAGGTCGCTTCTTAACCAATTTTCTCAGCGCTGCAAGGTTCGCCTTCGCGGCTGCGCGGTGAAGGGGACTACGGCCTTTGTGATCTCGAAAATTGAGAGCATATCCGGAGCTGATAAACTGGGTCAGTAGATGGCTCAATCTTTCATCGGATGATGCCTTAAGAAGGAGAAATCCCTTTATCTTGGATATGAAAAGATGATAGTTGGAATCATGCGGCCCACTAAAACTCAGGGCAGGCAGATCATTAGGAGAGCTCGTATGGATGGGTTGTAGCTCGCAGAAGTCAATACCAGCACTTCTTGACGACGCGTGCTATGTCACAAGTCAGCAGAAACGAAGCAATACACAAGACTATAGGGACCAACCATCACGCGGGGAGCCTGGTTAGGCATGTGGAACCAAGCAGTTGATATATCTTTTTCCCGGATTATGCTATTGAATTTTTGCCAGAGGTTCCAGTTGTCAGTTGCCTCCGACTCTGAGTCGGCCTTTGTTCGACTAGTACTATGAATGGAGTTCGCCCTCGCCGTGAAAAAAGGAAAAGAAACTCTTTTACCCGGGTCGTAGTCCCCTTCTCCCATAAAAGTTGGAGTGTCAAAAAAGACTATGGCGGCGGTCATGTCCACGATAGCAGCAGGCTCCTGATTTTTGGCAGCAAGTGCAATCAACTTTTGGAGGATGAGACACCCGAAACCGTTTCCAATGAAGACTAAAGGAACATTGCAAAGCTTGCCAATTCTCTTCTCCTTAAGTTGGGTGAGTATGGCCGCAGCAGTTTTATCCAGGACATCATTATTGTAGCCGAGATTATTAGGATAGTATCCTACTTGGTCCGACTCGGAGGCCGCGTAGGAGAGAACAAGAACCCGAGCTCGATCTAGAGCACCAGCAAGCATCGTCGGATCCGTGAGCCAATTGCTCACCCCTGAGCTTGTGGCCCTTCCAGGGAAAATGTCGCCTATTTCGCCAGGCCTTTTACTTGTTCCGGCCGCCACAGGCAGTTGCACTCGTGGTTGTTGTGCATTTTTATCAACTGCGTCACTTTCCTCGTCGTTTTCCATAAAGACATCATCTTCTTCGTAGACCGTGCCTAGCGGCCGTTGACTACCCTAGGATTTATATTAGCCTGCTCGTAAGTAAATATGCTTGGGGGAGCCGACCTTTCCATCAGAAGAAGGCAGTCTACTTATCCTAGGTCTCTTGGACCCTACGTGAACAAGGTTGCCGCTATTCTCCAGTTCTTCGTGCTGTGCGGCTACATTCAGACTCAATAGCTCCGAACCTACTGCTAGTCCGTTTTGCAGGGTAGTGTCGCTCTCGGTAGTGCGCTCATTTGCCGGCCTTTGTGGCTCTTTGTATTGAGAGGTAGGATCCGTCTCCAAATGCTGTTTGATCGTGAAGGTCCATGCTGTCTCTAATGATTGATCGGAGTCATGGACAGCTACGACGTCTATATCATGTGACATAGGCGGTGTGAGCAATTCTACAAGGACAGGACCCTTGGACACATTGGCTTTGGGCCTGGATGTTTCAGTGTCGGCTCTTTCAATAGGTTTCTCCTGGTCTTCGGCTTGAATGCCAATGCTGATCTTCGCGCGTTCCGTTCGCCGCGAAGCGTCGGGTGTTGGGTCTGCTGATTCGATCGATCTTATCTCCTTCGGAAACTGATCGTAGCATTCTGAGGAACAGGACGGATTTGTGTCTGGGCCTGGAATTTTTGTTTGGGAGGCCCACTAGTTATGCTCCCCAACCAGTGTCGAATGTCCCAGTTTCCAGGGTTGTACTTCCGACATCCGAGTTTTGGCCTATACTCTCGGCTGGCGGTGGTTCATGATCTTCACCTCCAACAAGAGGCGATGACGGACGAGCCATCGATAGATGCGTCGCCTAGGTCGAATGCTGTATGATAAACTCAAGATATTTACTTGCAAAGACAGTTCAATAAAAACGGAAATATGATAAAGAAGGGTCACTTCTCATATCAGGCACCGATTTCTATAGATAACTTCTCTTGAGGCGAACTCTTTTCTTGGGTTTGATGGAAAATGGAGATGCGTACTTTCACATTCGAGAGCCTGGCTTTCTGACCGTATACAGGGGTGCTCTTAGGCGAAAGGCAGGCTCTAAAAAAGATGACATACCCCTGCTTCGGGGAAAGTATGTATGTACAGTACCATGCTCAGCGTGTAGCATGGTAAACATGGCAAAATCATTAAATTTCAACAATTGATTCTATTCGCATGTTACGCATATATAATTGCCTATGTATTCCGTGTCAATAAATCTTCGTAGAAAGTAACTCGAGGAAGCGCGACCGCATTGAGATCGACAATGCTGTCGTAGATGAAATATACGATAATCTCAGGGAACTTCGCGAGACAATTAAAGCTCAGAAGATATCCGTCACTTTCGATTTATCCCCATGCGCACCGGGCACCGATGCGAACCACTATGAGGCAGTGTACAGAGGATATACTTCGTCGAATGCAACTAAAGATAAGTATCCCAATGCTGGCGAAATCTTGGAGGTGCCATACACGGAAATCCCAGAGCGCCCGGATCTCCCAACGGTAGTTGGACGTCTTCGAAACGTCATACAAGAACGCAATTACTAGCAAAGTTGAAGAATTTATCAAAACAACAGAAACGATATCCAAGCAAATGCATGACGATATTGCTAAGATCCATGAAACTGTGCGAAAGGTTCTGCTGGCTGCATCTCCCAAGGACCCGATGAAACGCGTGCGCAGTGCAGAGATCACTCAATCTCCGCAACAGAAGAAGTCATCCCCGCAATTGGGATCGGGATCGTTCGGCAATAGCTGGGGTAGGTAATTTGAGCCGCTCCTGACGTGGCTATGCTTGACGATGCTCACGACATGCAGAACACTGCCTGGTTGAAATGCAGCTGTTTTCCGCATCGGGAAAGAAATGGCCAGCCTAAATGCCGTGTACAGTAGGTAGGTAGCATGGACTCTGGAGCTGTAGGTAAGGAGGTCCCCGGAGCTCGCCTTCTGTTGTCTTGTGTTGGCTTAGAGGTAGGTGGGCGATACCTCAAAGCACTGCCTCAAGGCATCGAATGTACTGAAGAATAGAGTACAGGAACATAACTTATCTACAGTATCTTAGCTCTAGGTACATATCTCTGTCGGCGCTCCTCGACTACCGAGAAATAATCTGTGACTGTCTGTCGCTAACCTTAGTTGCTTTACCACTACGTTCTCGACATTAAACTTCAGGGCAGCATGGATTATTTCGCTGTTGAAGAATTATTACACGGCATCACAGAGTGATAAGAGAGCATTGACGTAAGTATCTATGTAGGACATAAGCGGCAGTTCCCGTGAGCTGTGCAGCTTGCGATTGGACAAGCTGAGAAATGGCTTGGGGTGGGCCGAGGGGTGGGTGTGGGTGGATTTTCATAATGATTCCATTTACAGGATAGCTCATAGGGAGACCAGTATTTGTCTGTACCGGTATTCGACTCTATGTACTTCGTAGTTCAGCTTTGATTCGGAAAACTCCCTACGGTTTTCAGTTCACAGTACTCCGTAATGAGCGAATGATATTATCAATCTAACCAAATAGTTGCTGTTCCAAGTTCGGAAGGAAATGCCGCCCGTACTGTACCCCTGCACAAACCGTTGCCCTGTATTATACCTTAAGAGGTATGTACTGTACTGTGTACGAGGAGTATGTTACGGAATAGGAATGCAGCTGACTGCACAGGACAATTGAGGGTTCACTGAAGCTGAAGCTCTTGTAGCGTATCCCTGCGTTCTTTCATCCGCTGCACAACTTCTCCATTCATAAGACCCAGCAGGAAGCATCCTCCCACCACTTCATATCTTGAATCAACCTTGCGGAGAATGAGCGGCAAACTGCACCCATTGACAACAGCCACCAAGTCGCTTGGTAGGGTCCCAGTAGGGCCCCAGCCGATATAACCATCGGTCATATGGATCATAGTTTGGCAGAGGTTCCTGGTGATCGCCCTCTTGACCAGAAATTTTGCACTCGGCAACCAATCATCGCCCCGGGCCCAAATTCTGGCCCCTTGTACTTCAGTTAGGCCAAAAATACGTTCTGAGTATGATTTGGCGAAATGTTTTGCATCAATACCTAAAGATTCATAAAATTCACTCCTGTTCGTTTCGCCACACTCGCGCATCAGCTCAAGAAATCCGAGAACAATCCTATGGGTGCTGTCAGGGTAAGGCTCCTCATATGCTCGGTCCTGTTCATACACATCTCCATCCATGAGACACAAGCGAAAAGCTGCCTGTAATCGTGGAATCCCGATGATGTATCTCATATTCTGGACAGAAGCATACTCTCGACACCATTCCATAAATGATTTGATTCCTCCAAGAGGCCATGGTTGAACCTTCTCGATCTTGCCACAGATGGTGCCAGAGGCGTGCAGGATACGATGTTCTCCAATGAAAGCCTCTACCAATTCGAAATCTTTCAGTCCTCTATCGGCATGGAACACATTTACTGGGAATTGCGACCCTTCGTGATGTGATAGTTCACCCCAGTTTGGAATCCAGGTGGGCAAATCGAAGCTCTCTTGGCGGAATCGGAGGCCAGCAAACGCTACAAATTCAATGCTCCCAGTCTCAGCGAACAGCTCTTCGATAAACCCATAGTACACATCTTCTGTAGGTTTCCTGTAATCTGCGATCGACCTGGTCTGGAACAGACCAAAGAGTGCATATATCTTGTCCCTCGGGTTAGTTGCTTTGTGATTAACAGTTGAAGTAATGCACTTCCACTTGTTCCACTTGTCATCATGCTGGTCTTCTTCGGCTTTTGCTATCTGGCCGCATCGTGAAGCCACCATGATGCCAGTGACCGCACTGGCTAGATGATATGCAACAAAGTTCCACATATTAGGGCCCATGAAGCCCGGTCGTTGCAAGTCCGGATTGGTACTGAGGGCCGCAACCCATTTTGCCACCTCTTCGAAGCGAAGATAGTCTATAGCAGCAGCTCCACAGACAACATAGACGTTCCTTGCCAAAGCTATCTCCTGAACTATCCATACCCTTGTCCAATACGGTAGATCGAACAGCTCCATGACGCACCCCCAGATTTCGTTCTCAACAGGGCGATCGTCCTGGAAGAGTGCGGGATACTTTTGCATCCACATAACACCGTTCGGGCTGTATTCACCCCATGGCTCACTGAGTTCGCGCGATATCAAGTCAAGCCATTTGATAGCAGTCGATATTCGTCCGTTATCGCGACCAACCCACGAAATTGTCGTAAATGCGCTTCGGTATATCGAACCCATCAAGTTCACCTGGCTGCTTTTTTCCTTCTCGTCATCTTGATCGATACAGAGTCCATCTACCCATAGTAAGGGTACCTTGTTACTTCTTGCGCATAAACTAGGCATTGTGAACCTCCGGAATTCTTGAAGTGCCCAATGAAGATTTTTTGGGACTCCAGCGAGCATTCCATTCACGTAAATGTCTTCGGCGTGGGCATTATCACCCCAAACGTATGATAATGCAACATAAAAAGGGATTTCAGTGCTTTCGGCGAGGGAAAATGTTTGCATAGCGCAGATGATCGGAGCATCATTATCTCCATCCGGAGCAATTGCGAGAAGGCGGATTTCGAGTCTTGAAGCATCAAGATCCTCGTAAACGAGAACTTCAGTGGCGTTGGCTTTTCCGTTACTGAGATTCCCCAGAAACTCATTTGTGGATAGTTCGAGACCTCTTTGGCCCTGTTTTTCGCGTCCTGTCCACGTCGTTTGTAGGAACTTTTCCATCTTATCATCAGTCTCACGTTCCATTTGCGAATATTCAGGTCCCAGAACTTTTGCAACCAAAGCTATGTCCTTAGGTGCTAACATTTCCCCCGGATACGTCAAGGACATCATTCCTTGATAAATATTTTCATAGAACTGAACGGAAGGGCTCTCCATCCTCCAGTCTTTGAATAACGTCAGGCGCCGAGGTTTCATAAAGTTGGCAAACCACGTGTCATCCCGTGGTGGATTTGGATATGCACCCATTAATACGTCAACAAAAATTGCGATTGGCACACTGTTTGAGGGTCTCTCTAGTTTTCTCTTGCCGCCATCTTCTAGCTTGTAGAAGCCAAAGACTCTGCCAGTAACGTATTCTTGTATGCTCTCTCTCAGGAGATCAACGTCTCTCATAATTTCAAGTTCACTTCCGGACTTCAGGTTCAGTAATTCAATATGCAGGGGGTGGGCGAAGGTATTTGGTCGATAGAGGTTGTTTCTAAAGGTAGAGAAGAACCCGGGACCGCAAAATTTCTTGATGTTCGATATAACCTTCCTGATGTCTCTTGGGAAGTAAAGTCGTAAGGAATATTCGGAGTATGGACTTGAACCTTATGTTAATGCAAATAGTGAGGGCGTCGGTATTTATGAAACTCACTACAATAGTAACTTTCTGGTACGTGTCGCATTATCCAACGATTCTATCTTGGCTGCACTGTCACCAGACATCTCGATCGCGCTGTAGATCAATGTTTTTCAAAGTCGAATGGATTGTGGCACGATCCGATATTCTAATGGCCTTATATGGTTTTGTTGTCATCCAAAAGGGAGTCACAGGGTGAATAGAAATTTGTCTACAACTTTATTGCGTACGAAGGTTTATTATAGTGCTCAATAGACAGGCCAACTGATTCCTGGGCCTCCTCAGTAGCCGACTGGGGCCCAACGGATTTATATATACACAAATAGGCAGCTATCTCGTCAAATGCCGCTTCTGCATCATAATTAGAGAACATCAATGGGACTACCTAGTATGTATACCGGTAATATAACCAGATAGGTCCAATCGGATTGTTATTGGAATAGTACATGCTAATCCGACTGGGCGCGCCCCATTATGTATAATTACCGAAGAACGCCTTGCTTTCCCACTTCTTATGTACCAGTGCCGAAGCAGCATTCGAGGGGATTGCCACTCTGATGTAAATATCTCTCTGACGTATATGGTGGTTAATCGGAATCCCAGGGGATGAGATACAGCCTCATGACTTTGGCAAGTATTTATCAGACAGATTCAGACTACTTCACTTGAAGGACAAACGAAGGAAAAGGGATGGAGTTAGTACCAGTATAGCATGATATCAAGACAAGGGTACATACCAATCCCCAACCCGAGCAGGGTAAATGAGGCTAGGTGCCAAGCTATATTTTAGCCCATATCTCGTAGTCTGCAAGCGCTTGATGCCTATCAACACACTACTTAGGTTAGGTAATTAGTTCTATAGCCCTGTCTTTCCTCTACACCGACACTGTCACACAAAACATGTATGGCAGCCTAACGTGTCATTTCGCTTATAATACTGGTTTTTGCACATATATTAGCATCCAGTAAAATCACGCCAGCAGTACCAATGGGCAAGCAACTCTGCATATATTTATTGACCCCCATTGCTACGCTGCTGTCAAACCTTCGACAGTGAGCTAATGAGCTTTTTCAAACTCCTGAACCCTTGCTTATTGGGCCGGCCTAGGATGACGCGATTTCTTGTCTGCCTACCTAGGGTAGCTATGCTCGGGAGCCCAACTCATTTATTCAATGTTGCAGGAGAGGCCATAATCTCAGTAACAGACAGCTTATTTAGTATCACGCCTTCTAGACCCCCAACTTTGAACTAATCTATTCAGTGCTTAATACGATCAAGAGGCATTTTAGCAGCCTGCTTAGAAGTTAGAAGAGCAAATACATATGCAAAGTCGAAACCAAAGTACTGAACGCTCTGCTGCATAATTGGTGCGATAGAGACTTGCACAAGCGTACGGGATATCATGTCAATTTATTCCGGAAAAGCCCGATACAGGAAACACGTCAGTCTAGAGTGATATACGATCTCATCAGCACTTACGTTCTTCTGCATCAAAGATACTGGCCATTTTAACGCCTATAAGAAGCCCATTGGGGCCACCCCCCATTATACAATATAGCATCCAGAAAGTAAGCTCACACAAATCCTCTATAATTGAATCTGTTATATATGAGGCATTACTCCGCTTGTCACATCAAGCGATTCAAGCTGGCTCAATCGCCACAGACTTAGGATTCCAACATTGTTTCTCAATCGAACCTGCTCCTTAAGTCATCCCGCAGTCTAATATATATCGACTTTATATTTCTACCGACTCTACACCCATTTTTTAATAGGCTAGTCGCTTTACTGCCCTCACTTGACAGCAAAGCTCAAGGTCACGTGAACCTATATATTATAGTAACGTACCCATCTGAAAGCAGTCCAACCTTTCGAGAGCGCCTCTAATTGCTCTAGGTCCGCAAAAGATGAGCAGTACGGATGAGTTGAGGGAGCTCTTTCGGCCTGGGGCATCCGAGCAGTTCGGGATACCAGAGCAGCCGCAGGAATCCCTCTGTGCAGTCAAGAAGCTATACAACCATACAAGCAACTCTAGTCTATGGAGCGAGAGTTCCCGGTGGTCCGAGTTCGAGGACGAAGCTGCCGAATACCAGCGTGTGAAGGACTTGATCAAGTCATTTATTGTCATCCATCGGCTTTCGCGTGCCGAGAGAAATGGCGTTACAACTTGGGTCACTCATTCTATTGAGGCTCAAAGTCTCGATCTCAGACAACTTCTAGATACTATCTTCAGTGGCTATTCATCATGGTATTCTGATAGTAGTCCGTACACAGTCTATCCACCATTCAAGCCCTATATCCATCGGTGGGATAAACTTCTGGAATTCACGAAACAGATCGATTCGAACCATGCTAAGGATTTGCTGATCCTTCAAAGAGAGCTCGAGCCACTACTCAAGCCGCATTTTTCGACCTTGGAGGCAATAAATACCACGGGCATCGTCACATTCAATCTACTCTGGCTCATCCTTGCTCCTGGCTGTTCCATGGTATCTAATGAGAATGGGATTACCTGCATTTATCATCTGAAATCGGCCGAGCTTGTATCAAGGACGGCGTTTGATCCGGAACATTGGCAATTGACACAGGCCCAGATTCAATGGAACGGTATGCGCTGCACGACTCGGCGTGTAGAGATGCGTATCGACAAATTCGAGGAGCCGATGCTTGTGAGAAAACTCAATGTCTATCCCCTCAATTTTGCAGAAGATCCAGAGGGGATTAAATATAACGCCTTAGTACGAGGACGAAAATATGAATCACTTCGCGGCCTGCATGTTAAAACATGCACAGGGAGGAAATATGTGTGGAAGGATGGAGATGGTCGCGGTATGCAGCGTGTAGCAGAGCCGGTAAGGTCCATTGAGAATCGTGTAGCCCCTTATTAGTTGCTCAGTAGGTATAGAAGCTAACAGGGAGATAGATCTCGGGTCGTGTTGTTATAGATGCTTTTGCGTATCATAAACTTCAGAAAGTGATACCACCCGGCGTATCAAGGCCCCGACTCAGGTTCTCCAATTTCGTGAAGTCCCGCCTGCATAGGATTGGAAAGGGCATCGATCCAGCTGCGGCAAACATAGATCCCCCGGGCTCTGATAATGACTACACCTGGTCCAATTCGGGTGATGATTCTAGCTCTGAACCAGATGAGTCTTCTCAGGAACCGAATAAAAAGCGCAAAGACAAAAAAGTAGAAAATTTATCAGAAAGGAGAGAACATCTCCAGCCTCTCAGCGAGCTCGAGCGCCTCATCGCAACACCATGGGTTCAAGGTTTCGATTTGGAAATGAAAGAATGGTGTATGACTAGGTCTTTAAAGCAACTTACAGCTTGCCATCTGCTGATGAACCAATTTAGGCGAATTCAGCGTCGATGACATTCGAGACGCGAATTGGTCCGAAGCTCCTTATGAGAATCTCGTTCTGCCTGACGAAGAAAAGAAGCTCCTCATGGCGTTCACAGATCGAAGTAGTATCAAACAGCAATGCTTCGACGATTTTGTTGTGCGTAAAGGTATGGAAGCCCCAAGCATAGATAAGCTTGATTAGAATAGGCCCAACTTACTTGAGTGTCACAGGACAGGGAATTATTGTTCTACTATGTGGCCCTCCAGGTGTAGGAAAGACATTGACCGCAGAAGCAGGTAAGTTTGAAAAAGAGGGTCGCTTGTATTACGTTTACTGATGACCGCAGTGGCCGAAAAAGCTAAGGTGCCATTGTACGTGTTAGGTGCGAATGATTTAGGTACCGATGCGAAAGGCGTCGAATCAGGTTTAAACAGGGCGCTGGAAATTTGTCGATTGTGGAATGCTGTCCTCCTCATTGATGAAGCAGATGTCTTCCTAGAATCAAGAAATTCTAATCATCTGAAGCGTAACGAGCTTGTAAGTTAACCCCACTAGTCACGGGCCGGGAGCTCACGGGCCACCGTACGGACCAGTTTTAAAAACCCTTCCCTTTTTGTTTTAAAGTTATTATTATTATATAACACTTATTTATATTTTATTTTTTAATAGTTTTAATTATAATATAGTTTTTTATTTTTATTTAAATTTTTTTAATAATTTTATTTCGCGTAATTAATTAATTTAATATTTTATAATTTATAATTTCGTTTTTATAAATATATTTATTACGAAATTTATATTTAATTTTTTATATATTATTTATATTTATAAACGCGTGTTTTTTTTTAATTTTATATTTTAACGTTTTTTAAATTATTTTTTTTTATTTTTTAATTTTTAAAAATTATAATTTCGTTTATAATTTTATAATCTCGGTATTTTTTTTATTAAAAATATTAATAGTTTTTTTTAAAAAAAACTATTTTATAAAATTTTAATTAAATCTTTTATTAATAATTAATTTCCGATTTATATTTCGTAAATTTTAATTATTTATTAATATATAAACAAATTTATTTTAAAAAATTTTAAAAAACTTTAATATTTTAAATAATAATTTATTTTAATATATAATAATTTTATTTTAAATTATTTTTTTTAATTTTAATATAATATATAATAATAATAATACTTTTTCGCGATTTTATAATTATATTTTAATTGTTTTTTAAACGTTTTTAATTATTTTTATATTTAAAATTTTATTTTTAATTTCGCGTAAAATTTTTAAAATATTTTATTTAAAAAGTTTAATATTTAATATAATTAAATCCGTTTTTTATAAATAATTTTTTTTAATAAGTTATAAATTTTAATATTTAAAATTTATATTACGTAAAAATAATATAATTCGTAAAAAATTAATTATATTTTATTTATAAAACAAAATTATAAAAAGTTTTTATTTATATATAAATCGTAATTATTATATATTAAAACGATTTATATATTATTATAAAAAATTAATTTATATAAAATAAAAAATTTTTTTAATTATAAAATAAAAATAAAATTATTGTTTTATTTTTTAAAATTTATATAAAACTTTTAATTTTTTTATTTATTTTCGTTTTTATTTAAAAATTATTAATTTTATATATTAATTTTTTTAAAAATTAAAAATAGTAAAATTATAAACTTTATTACGTTAATATACTCGATTATAATTATTTATTTATTATAATTAACGTTTTTTTTAATAATTTTTTAATTATTTATTTTAATAACGATTTAATAATTTTTATTTATATTTTAATTAATATTTATTTTATTAATATTATAAAAACGTTTTAAAAAAATCGATTTTATTTTTAAAACTTTTAATTAAATAAAAAAAATTAATATTATATATAATTATTTTATTAATTTTTAAATAAATAATTATTATTATTTTAATAATATAAAATTATAAATTATAATTTAAATAAATATAATATTATAATTAATTTAACGTTAATTTATAAATTAAAATTTTTAATATACGTTTTATTATTTTTTAAAATTTAATAAATATTAAAATATAGTTTAAATAAGTTTAATTAATAATTTAATTAATTAATTTAATTTTTAAAAAAAATATAAAAGTTTAAAAATCGCGATTAATTTTTTTTTAAATTAATATATTTAGTATTTAATATTATAAATAAAATTTAAATATATTTTATTTTAAAATAATTATATAAATAAATATATTAAATTTAATTTTATAAAATATATATTTTATATAAATTAAAAAAAATAAAAATTTTATTAATATAAAAATTACGATTATAAAGTTAATATTAATAAATTTATTAAAAAATATACGCGTGGTATTAGTTTTTTTAAATACGTGGTTATAGCGTATTCGCGTGGCTTATAGGGTGGCCCGTGAGCTCCCGGCCCGTGACTAGTGGGGTGAACTTAGTGGCCGTAGGTGGTAATAGGTATGGGTTCCAAATGGTGGAATATAGTGGGCCTGCTGACTAAGCAATTTTTCAAAGGCTTCGTTAACCAAACCACCTATACCAACACTAAAACCAACACCAAAAATTGATCTACAAGATAGCTATAATTACTTGCAAGTACTTGCAAGTAAACCAGTCAAACAAAGCATCGTAACTTGACTTGCCAATAAATTAGGAAGCCGGAATTGACTTAACTTGGCTTGGTTACTTGCAAGTCAAGTCAAGTAATACTTAGCTTGAGGGAAGCGCTGATCAAAGTCTCTTTGTTTTTCGAACACTGTACCAATCAGAAGTATAGTTTCTAACGTCAATGGGTTTTTTTCTCCATACGTCTCTTGTAGACCTTCTAGTGCTCGATGGTACCAGATCAATGCTTCGTCATATTTTCCTTGCTTGACCAAAACTTCGGAGACTAATCGTAAAGACAGCAGAGTGAGGTAGTGTGTTTTGCCCAGTTTGTTCTTGCGTATATCGAAGACTTCTTGATGCCAGATTAAAAGTTCGTCATGCCGATGATGTATTTCTAAAAGCGCAGTGATCATGTCTACAATATGCAACGTATCCTCGTGTTCTTCTCCTAGGTCCTGCTGCTGTGCAGCTAGCACTCGTTTGTACCAGCTTACAATTTCGTTAGATTGATCTTTGTATATAAAAATCAACTCGCCGGTACCGATCTCCAGTACGAATTCCGTCCCCAAACAACCATCCCGCCCCAACTCCCCGAGTCCCTTATCACATTCTTGCCTATATTGCATCATAGGTGTCTCTATACGTCTCTTCATTTTGGACATGCTGGCCAAGCCTTCCGATGCACCCAGTGTTGAGGGATGCCGTTCGCCAACTACTTTTGCACAAGATGCAAAGAGCCAGTTGTACCAATCTAAAGATTCATTATATTTGAATTGCAAACGGAGTGCCCAAGCTAAACTACCTGCAATTTTCAGAACTTTTGGATGTTCGATGTGTAGCTGTTTCCGCGCCTCGTTGAAAGACCACTCATAAATCGTTTGTGCCCTCTGATAAAGATGTTGATCAGCATAGATATCGCCGGCTTTGTAGGCCAGCTGCCATTCATAAGCTGACCTGGAGTCCGCAACTAGATATTGAAAACATGATATGTATATGTCGGTAAGAATTCCCCAGGACCAAAGCAAGTATCCTTCGAAAACGTCTAACAGAGTGGGTGGTGAACTCTGCATCGTAGGCTCAAATGGAGGCATCCCGTCGACCTCTCCTCTAGATGATCCCGTAATTCTTTGCATGTTGTCAATAGCATTTTCGAGATGAGGGATAATGCGTTGTTCAAGTATATCGCGATCTGTGCATACATTCGAACGGCATTTATTGACAGCACGGTCAATCAACCAGACAGCATGTTTCGCGTGGTGTCGCCGTACATCAAGAGGCAATCGCTCTCTCGCCCAGACGTGAATTAACGGATGCACTGAGAAGGCACCGTGGGCATCCGTAGACTTCACCAACGAATATGAAGACAATTTCGAGACTGAATCTCTAAAGATCATATCTATAGAACGGTTAAAACACAAGATCTCTCAAATCACGAGCTCGAGCTCACCGTTTTCCCGGAAGTTTGGATAAGGATCATTTTTGAAAATCTTTTCAAAAACATCCTTATTGTTGAAGAAGCCAGATAATTCAAGTATGTAAGCTGCCACTGGACTCTCTTTTTGGATGGCGTTCAAAGAAACCTCCCATGTTGTCCAAACGGTTTCAATTCGCCTATCCCAAAGGATAGAAGGTGGATTATAGTGAAGAGCTCTCTTGGCATCCTTTTTCAATAAGTCAATGTAATCTAATAGAGCACCGCGGTAAGTGTCCGTATCGTCAGAAATGTGTTGTGAGATATAGGCCCCGGCTATCTAGATGGCGAGAGGCAAAAATTCAAAACGATCCAACAACTTCAATGCTATCTGTTGCTCTATTATATGTCAGAACCTTTTGTGTGAAAGAGTTAAGAAAGTGCATACCACTAGAAGTGAAATTCCGATTGAATCCGGATCTTTTTGCGAGAAGTGATAATCCTTCATCGGGACTCATGTCCGGCATTTCCAGAACAACTCCGGGGCTCTTTAATCTATGTCTTCGGCTTGTTACGAGAATACTGCCCCACCCGGCTTTCGGAACGTATTCCAAGAGGTTGAATTCGTCTAGATCGTCGTAGTTATCAAAGATAAGTAACCAATCTGTGTTCTGAATTTCTGAAAGCCATTTGATCATTTCTTTTACAACCTCTGGGATCTGATGGTCCGATATATACTTAGGGCCTTTTTCGCCAACCAGCCCTTTGAGCCCGAGCCTAGCAGCGGTGACATTCAAATTCTCGTGTTCTTCCATATTTCTTCTATAGTGCTCCCATACTCGATCTGCAGCCTCCAGAAAGCTACGTTGGATTGTCTGATTAGTAGAGCAGTCGAACCAAAAGATCGAGCTATATCTATCTTGATTTGAGTGAGCATACTCAATAGCAACCTCTGTTTTACCGATACCTCCTGTTCCATGAAGTATAACAATATTCGGCAAGCCAATTTGGTTGGAAGCTTTTAATGAGCTGTTCACACGGTCTAGGATACTGCGTCGGCCCGTGAACCTGTCATTCCGGAAAATACCCACTTGGAAAGGGATGTGATATTGTCGAAAGTTTGCACTTGAAGTAGGTGAGTTTATCGTTATTCTTTGACTGCTTCTTGATCTTCCTGGTGATTGAAAATAATAAATCAGCGTTAAATTATGTGTCCTTAGCCCACACATCCAGGTAACCATAAACTGCTTACTTTCGCTTGTTGCTTTTTTCAATGCTTTATTGCATGGGTCCATGAAGCACCGGAAGTTCGGATCTTCTGCTGATCTGAATTTATTTAATCCGCGATGGTCCGTATCAAGATGCATTATGTCTCCATGAGAAGCCCTCCCGGATGTTCGATCAACCGTCTGCTTCAAGTTTCAGTGCTGCATGTGGAATTGTCGAACTAGGAACTTACAGGCCATAGAGTAAGTCCTCCGAGCGTCTCAGACCTCATTTCCTGGAAGTCACATATATAGGGCAAGGGAGTATGGTCTGATTCAGGATGCGCATAAGTCATATAGAACTCTCTTTCGAGGTTTGAGAGATTCTCGGAACCATAAGTCATATACTTGAGCAGCGATGTAGAGGATCCGCGCCAATAAGCTGTACAAGCTAAAAGGGATGCGAAGAAAGCTGTCCAGGTGCCACTATGAGGGACTCCTAGAAACAAAATTCCTCTTGTCATAACACTGACGTGGCTGGATTTCAACTTTGCAGAAAGTAGAGTCTTGGTCTTCTTAGCAATCGTAACAGCACCAATTTAGAACAGCGCTTCCCCCAAGTCAAGTATTACTTGACTTGACTTGTAAGTAAACTTGCTAAGTTAAACCAATCAGACTTCCAAAGATAATTAACAAGTCAAGTTATAACGTTTTATTTAACTGGGTTATTTGCAATTAATTGCAAGTTATTATAACTAATTCGTAGATAAATTTTAGTGTTGGTTTTGGTGGTTTGGTCAATATAGGTAGTTGGAAGCCTTTGAAAGCTGGCTTAGTCAGCAGGCCCACTATATTCCACCAATCGGAACCCGTACCCCCTGCCACCTACTGCAACAACCTTCGACCTCTCCATCATCAACAACCCCGTGCGCTTCATGAAAAGCATAGGCACTAGTTACGAGACGACCCAACCGGTTTCTGGGGCTTGTTGGGGTCAATGGGGGGTTCTGGCCCTAACTAACGGCACACTAGGATTGTTTGGTTTGCTTGTCAAGTTACTTGAACCAAGTTAAACAACAGGATCGGCCAAGGCAGTCAAACAACCTATTTTAAGGCCTCAAGGCAGTCAAAGTCAATCAAAGGGTGATTATTTGACTGACTTGACTTGAGGGAAGCGCTGATTTAGAGAACTACATACCTCTTTTAGAAGTAGGCCACCGAAACTATGCGCTATGAAGATGATGGGTCGGTTCGGGTTGCTCTGCATAGATTAATTAGTATCTGGGCTAGAAAATCAATTGTATGACTGAGCGGTACATACCTTATGGACCCTCTCAATATCAGTGAGAACCATTCTTGCGTGATCTTTGAAGTTTGCATCTGCTGCGTTCGCGTATCACTGAGTTTGATGGTTCACCATCACGATTCTAATATCAGCGAAACCTGATTCCTTTGGCAAAATGTCTTTGAGCCAGCGTGTTTCTATTGGGTTGTGCCGGTATGTCCAAGCGCTGTCAGGGTTTGAACCAAGACCGTGGATTGCGTAGAAACTAATCATAGTATATTAATTAGTGATAGGTAGGTGATTTATATCATGTTGATATCGCCATACTCAACAACGGCATTCTCGCCAGGATCATACAACACTTCGACAGGATTCAACAGTGGGTGTGCCGAGTATGAGGCAAAAAGGTCCATGAGAGTGAAGTGGTATACATGAGTTGGTGAGAGAAAGCAACACCAGATCACCAAGACAAGTAATATCAGCCTAGGGACAATCCAGAAACGTGCGAATGGCCACTTAATGCAGTGTAGACGTACTGCAAAGATGCTGAGCGAGGTGACAGCGTAGTACATATCATAGCGAGTAATAGAGATTGCGACCGCGACAAGCCAAAAGCCAAGTTCGTAGACCATGAACTCTCCCATGGCATCGAGCATAAAAGCAAGAGATAGAATATAACTCGACTTCAGCGACAAAATCTCTCTCTAGCATCAAGACATAGCACAACCTTTGAGGGTCGACTTGTTATCATAAAGAGCAGATCTAGTCTATTTTGCGGAAAGGCAGTAAATTCATCTACATTGTGTGGTCAATCTGCCTAGAGTTCTGCCTAGACTCACCCGGCCAATAAATTTTACACGTGTCACCATAAGCCCAATCATAGTGATAATTCGTCCTGCAATTGAACTTGTACTGTACCTCTACCACACATGTTAGGTATTATATTGAGGTTAGGAATGAGTTGGGTTCTGTCGAACTTAGACGAACTGCCTCGTTAGCCTATCTTTTACTTCTCCGTTTTTAACTTGCAAGTCTAGGCGCAGTCCCTGGGCTCAAGTATTAGAGAGGAAGCACCTGGTAGAAAATGCTGTAGACATAGCCCAGACAGAATGTCATTTCGAGAATGGAATGCGAGACCTCGAGACAGCTACGGGCGTGAGGGGTATCCTATCATAGCATACTGCCTAGGTAACTTAAGTACAGTACTGTATGTACAGTACCTACCTAACTTCAAGTACCGCGTGCGGCGTACCTGCTCTACTACACAACCCTGCACCACTCCCGACGGCCCGACACTCCCACCCACCTTCCACACAAGTCTAAGATAAGTGCTTTGGCAGATAGGAAATGCACCTATATACTTCGCATTCTTACCGGAAATTGATGTATATCCTTACAAGCACAATGCTGGAGGTCATGTGGCGTATTATACATCTTTATGTACTAATTGGGGGCGTAAGCTGTAAGATGACCTGGTCCACAACGCCCGTGCGGTTTCTAGGGAACCACCTGGTCATTGCTGCCCAGTTGGTTGGAGATTCGATATATTAAACAGCGTGGCCGTAAGTGTGATTAGCGCTTGCAAGATGCTATTGCAAGACCAGAAGCATTGAAGTTTCGCGCGGAGTGGTCTGTACAAAGATAGTAAGTTACCTAGCAGCCCGCTCCCGGCTTACGCTTGGATTGTCGACACCACCTGGTGGGGTGCTCCCAAGTCTCCAAGAATCCTACCTGACGGGGAAATATGACGCATACGCATCCGTTCGCACGTCTACCCTTCGAACAGTCAGACCAGTTAAATCGAGACTGCGTTGCCAACCTAGCTGTTCGCCATGGTATCCAGAACACGGTAGATGCATGGAGCGGATGTTTTGCTCGAGATCTCGAATCCGAAATTCTAGACAACATTTATCCCCATTTATGGCTTGTCGCACGCAAATCCGGAGCACACATCGATTCACTGCACGAGCGACTTGTAAAAAGGCGCGCTATTGTGTCTTCGGAAAACCCCGGGCTACACCTAGTACGGTTCTACGACACAATCTATATCAAACCACTTCCGGATTACCTTCTCAACTATACGATTTGGCAGGATTATATCTCCAAGCCTCCTTTGGAGCTAGTACAGGCTCGACTTCGATACGACGAATACCGAAGCGCCCTTGGCTTTCTTCGCAGTTATAGCTTCCTCATACGGCACGAGTCTGACTTCATTATCGCCCAGAAAGCCAACTTGCTGCCGAAATATGTATCCTTCGAGCGGTTCCAAAGATATATTCGCCCATTTCGCTTACTCCGTGACGATGAAGTGTCTGAACGTTATCATCATGGCCAATTCCGACTTACTCGTTTGAACTGGGCTGTGCGCGTTATTTCTATCATCAACATTATCTGTCCTGGCCATAAGAAGCAGCAACTACTCTGGAACTACCATAAGCGATTCTGGCAAACTTCCGAATATCTTCAGCATTATGCCGCCCCTTTGATCTTCATTTTCGCACTTCTCACGCTGATTTTGTCATCGTTACAAGTCATATTCGCAGCATTAGGAAGCAACACTTGGCCGCTGTTTATCCAAGTGAGCTGCGGTTTCTCCATTGCAGTCATTATCTTCTCTGTCATGCCCGTCGTTGGAGTATGTATTGGCGTATCTGTGCTTTTGCTGAGTCAAGGACAATTTGCTTTGAGGATGAGACGAAAGGAACTTCACAATGGAAATGATTCTATGGTTTGAGTTGTCCGAAATCTTCTTTTGAATTACCTACTCAGCATCTCCTTTTCGCAAACGCGCGTACCTATTTCTTAAGCCGCATGAGCGCTGTAGCCGGCGCCATCATCCTACATCGCTAAGATATTATGTGACCACCTTACCTAGCTCGAACTTCCATATGAAGGGAAATTTAGTGCTTAATAAAAGCATTTCAAGGCTTATGCAAGTTAGTGCAGGTATTCATTTATCCCACCTATGTAGGTATTAGGGACAGTACTTTAGCGCTAAGGTGACTACCTACCTAAGGTTAGGTAGGCATGTACCGGTAACCTAAACAGGCACCGCGGGACCTACCCGTGGCTTCTCTACGTCAGACTAAATACCTACTAAAAGCCGTTGCCCTCAGCAACGTTTGTCAAACCACATAAGCGCTTCAATCCAAGAGCCTTGTTCTACAGCGAATTGATTTTCCTCTAGGTCAGCTGCCTGTTTCAAACTACCTAATGACCCTCCGACGCTCACTCTCATCTCCGCCTAGGAAGTGACACGAATCCTTAGAAAGGCATGGAAGATTGTGGCAAATTAATTCGGGGACAGCTTCATTGACGATTCTATTTGGAGAACCTTCCTACCCGCAGGCACCAAGTGGATGCCTGCATGTCATTAGGTATGTCTTGAAAAGGGCGCCTGTGACAGGAATCTTTGTTCTCTGCCTGATAGGCGCGCGATGTGTCACAAAGTCGGAAATGGTCGTGCTGCATGTAAGTGCAGCTGGCATGGAGACTTCTTCCCGGCTATATGTTGATATATCGTCGAGGAGTTGCTGATACAGTGCCATTCCTACAGTCAGTACCCTTAACATGACACTGACTTCGTCTTTAGGCTACGCCCATATCAATTCTTTACCTAACTTCTTAGAGACAAGTGCCCCAAAGTGTGATGGACTCTGTTGATGACTCGGCGCCGTCGAGAGCTTCTACCGATGATGAAGTACAGAGTGTAAGCAGATCTTCCCAAGCGGAGCTACGAGATCGTGCGGAGTCTATGCTGGGATCTGAAGATGGGGTTAGCATCGAAAGGCATCGTAATATGATGCTTGCTACTCTGTTGGAGGATTACTATCGCAGCCGTGCCCTGGAATTTCTCAACGCGACTGAGTCTGGGCAGCGGTATACTAGGCAGTCGCAAGAGGTCGAAGCAATTGCTCGCCGACTGTTCGGGCGCGCCAGTCAAGTTCTGTCGCCGGCCGGGCTGGTCTCTTCAAGAGCTACCTCAGATGAATCCCGTGGGATGCGTCACCAATATCTGTCGGGACTTGAAAACCTCCTTTCTGGGGGACGCGGACCGTCATCGACAATGTTTGACACGATAGGCGACCTCGTGTCTCAACCTACCAACGATCTGCAATTGACGGTGTATCAACCATCACCACCAGTTCCTCAGAGCCACTACAGGTCATCTTTCAGAGAAGACCGTCTGCTTGGAAAAGGCGGGTTTGGGAAGGTCTACCAGTGTTTCAATCTCTTGGACCAGAAGACCTATGCGGTGAAGAAGATTGTTCTGCCGCCGAGACTCGTCAAGCACGTTTCTGATGGAAATCATGATGATCTGGAGCATGTTCTGCGAGAGGTGAAAGCTATGGCTGTGCTTGATCATCCTAATATCGTTCGTTACCATGCGACATGGTTCGAAAAGCCGCAACAGTCACCTGCACTCTTGGGCGGGCTTGGTAAGTTAGCTCCATCTAATGCGAGTCACGATAGTGAGCCAGTATTGGTATTGCGATGACTTCTACTAACCAAGGTAAGAGAGTACCATGAGCCAGATCCAACGACGGACCCAACAGCTGCTACTGGACAGCCACGCATATACACAAGATGCCGAACAGGAGTCGTCGTTGAGCGGCGGGATTGTATTCGGAGAAGACACTCCCTCTCATGCGAGTGTAATAGCCAGCGACCCTGGCACTGATCATGCTACAGCGAATCGGGGATGGTCGGAGGATGTTAGCTCAGGAATCGAGGTCGTCGAAACCACGTCGGCTTCTACGAGTAGTATATTTGCAGGAGGTGAAACCGACCGAGAAGCCTCGTCGCATGGCCAAACTACCCTGGATGGCAGCGAATGCGCATTGTACATTCAAATGTCAATGTACCCAATGACGCTGGCTCAGTTTCTATCGCCGCCAACATCGACTAATACAGAATTGCGGCATTGCTTTCATCTAAGCCCGACGCTTCGCTTAATGCTTTCGATTCACGACGGCCTGCAATACATACACTCTAAAGGCCTGATTCACAGGGATATTAAGCCAGGAAACATATTTCTTTCCGCGTCAACAGCAGGCTCTGAAGGCGGCTGCTGCGAGTTTTCATGCAGGCTGTGTAGAGAGTCCTGCCAAGAGGGGCCCCCAAAGCCAAGGTGGCTGAACCCTAGGATCGGCGACTTCGGCTTAGTTCACCAACTTGCCCAGGGCGAAGTACCATCATCGCCACAGACTTCGCCGGCTTCCAATCACGACGCAGGAACGGTGTATTACCAACCGCCTCGCAAGAGCGAAAGAAAAGATGAGAAGATCGACATATTCGCGCTCGGTGTGGTCTTTGTTGAGATGCTATGTCGCTGCAGCACAGCGATGGAGCGCGTCGACATGCTCAAGGGCTTGCAGCAAGGAGACATCCCGGCAGAGCTGGAACAGAACATGCACCGTGAAGGACACGGCCCTGGGACTGTAGCTAAAGTCATAGAACTTGTGTCGTGCATGGTTGACGAGGATCCGGAGAGGAGATGGTCGGGACCGAGGGTGCGAGAAGCTCTTCAGGATTTGCTTAGGCAATGTCAAGACTAGGTCGGCGAGCTTGGTACTCTTCTTCGGAACCATCTCATAGTCGAGCGTCACTCGGCAAATGATTTGCTGTCTTATGGCCGGCCGCCACGTTGCGTTGCTATCATACGTGACCGCCGCTGCATAGGTAATGGCTGCATTCTGGGGGCCGCTGACCACTACCGCCGTAGTAGTCTGGTTTAGCTAGCCTGGTATAAGTCTGCGAGGAGGTCTCAACCTTGGTAAAATTCAAACGAATGTGACCCAGATCTACGCAAATCACCTGAGCCCTCCTGCAAAACTCCAGTACTTGCCCGTGTTGCCGCTATGGTTAATTTTAGATATGAGTACTCCGTATAGGTATGCACCATTGTAGCCGCCTCCAATACTAATGCATATTCATGAATGCTTGCAGTCTTCTAGTTCTTCCTTTCATTGGAAGTCAATAACTCGCTCACTTGACCAGTTTTCCTGCATGCATATGTTGGGGCGGCGCCTGTTTCAGCGTTAATAGCCACCGTACAATCATATAGAGTAACCGCCAATTGACGATCTATCAAACTTGGCAATAGGTAGATGATGGCTGTCAAGTGGCCGCATATAGAGACCTGATATAGAAGGAATATTATATCTGGCCACATAATATTATGTAGCCCATCCAACTTTGGCTCGCACAGCCGAATACAACGTATACAGCAGGCTAGGGAAGCCAATTGATGGGACGCAACGACAGCACGCGCAGGGGAAAGAGGGGTACCAATAAACAGTTGAAATAGCTGGGAAATCTGCAATTTTAATACAACAAGCCCTGTCAAGCCCTACCTCCCCAAATATGCGCGGTAACCGCCCACCACCCTAGCCAGCCAGTCCTCCAAGTTTGGCATTCCGCCCCCATGTCCTTTCAGCTCACATCCCATCAAGCCGACCGTACAACACAATCTAGTTGGCCATTCCCTGGTTGGCGAAATTGTACTTCCGTACCCATGATCGTATTGCTCTCGAGTAAGTGAGCACTGACAGGTTGATGGCTTGCCAGAACGTTACTCGGAGCCTACTGAATGCTCGGAATGTACTGCGTCCAGGTGTTGTAGTAAACAGAATCTGGCATCGACCTGAGGCTTGAAAATGCCACCCCAATGATGCTGAAACGTGCAAGGCAGTACACAATCCCTGCCCCATAGATAATAAACCCATTAAGCCATGTGCCAAATAGGCTTCGCTGTGGGTATGTATCGGTTCGCATCGCATCCCAGAGCCGTTTTGGCGCGGATGCCTCTCTCAGAATTCTCACAAGCGTAGTGAATTTTGGAAGAAAATCTTCTGGTAGGCAATTCCGAACCACGTCGTCATTTTGAAGATACTCACAAAGCTTCTCTCCAAGAAAGCTTTCAGGATGCTCGCCACTTCCCAATACTTCTTCGTAATGCATGGGAGCTTGCCTATTATGGCGCGCTTGGTCCAATTTTCGCATAGCATCTTTCATTGCCGCGTTGTCGGCTTCGTGCCAAGAATACTCTTTCATCACTTCCCAGCAGGTGCGACTAAAATCGCCGCTGTCGCCCCACGGCATAATAATTTGAGAAAGTGGGATAGCTATGAGGGCAAAAGGCGGCGCAGCCACAGAAATTATAGTAGCGATCTTCCAGAGGAGTTGTTCGGGAAAGGTAGGGAACTGGGAGCTCCAAGCGATCGTATGGATGCTTCCAAACCCTGCTGTCAATATTGTTAAAACCCAGAGAGCCCAATGTGTTTTGCGTGCTTTGGTTCGTGATATATTATCATTGCGAATCCGGTCTAGGTACCGAGCATCCCCCCTAGCCCCTGAGTTGGTTAGGACTCTCCAGAGGCTGTCAACGCTATGTTTTTCGATTCCGCGAGGCAGGGGTTTGTTCAGCCGAACTTCAATTGGCGTGTTTACACCCTGCAGCTTGTACCAAGAACATACGTAGGTTAAAACGCCAAATATAGCAAACGCGAGAGTCAATGTCTCGAGCTGAGAAAAGGCAAGACGTCGTGCTTGCCGGACGGCGAGAGATAGTACCAATTGTAAAATCTGAAATACCGCGAGAAATTTTGTAAAAGGGTCTGTTTTGCTCTTGTCTTTCAAGTCGTCTTCTGAAATGCTGGGCAGTCTGATATGTTCATGATATTCAGCAAAATGACGGGTGGTCAATATATGAAATCCGTGTTGAGAAGTTGTGTCGCGGATATAGAAGCCCCCCATGTTTGCAAAGTAGCAGTGAGTCAGTGTCCATCTAACCTCTTGCTCTCTTGCGTCTCCGGTAGCAGGTAGTCTCTTCGATTTACGAGCTTCCTCGTCATTAGAACAGTTAGGAGACCGCCAAAAGAGTCTATAAAGCCAAGGGAAACTGTCTTCAAGAAGCCCCTTTTCCTCTAAAAGACGCATGTCTTCCACGGCAGTCACAAATTCCACTATAGCATGTGCCATAAGAAATTCAGGGAAGAAGATTGTAAAAATGGCCCATTTGCACTTTCGCAGCAGGCCCGGCCGCCATGCTTCGTGTAGTCTTGGAACATTGAGATGCTGTATGCTCCAGGTACAAGCAATTATGGTAAAAAGGCAATTCTCGATAATATCAAGCGTGCCACGGCGACTAGGGCTCGCTTGCCAGCCAACGGCGGCATCCTTCGAGGCCATTGAGGAACAATGGGTATTTGAGAATAGTGAGAGTGTGGCGGCCAACTTTTGCGATATGTCAAGGTTACGGATCTCATCATTCTTAAACACAGTCACTAGTGTGAAGGTACCCATCAAGCGAAGTAAGGATCTATACACGTAGTTGAGATGATACGAAAGATATCGGCCATATGCGTACCTGCAGGCTAGCTTGGCAGAAGCCCGTGTTCTAATATCGGCGAATAGCCGCCCATCTGCGAAGAGCCATAGTACCTAAACGACGGATCATGATTGGGTCAACTACAATAATTACCCCACGCTCACCAAGTATACATGTAAAATGATTCATACCCTCAATTACGCTATATCTACCGAAATATCTAATAATATAGAGGTACTCATAGGCTAGTATTTAGTAAGCAAGCGGAGCAGGTGGTTAGCTAGGCCATGCTGATTGGATGAACGCGTTGTATTTGCAATTGCAACCACTCTCTACCTAGGTACTTATCCTGGCTCAGGTCTATGAGATGCTATCTGCAAATAGTAGACTTAGTGCTTCATATTTAGTGTCCGAGCTCAAAATAGTAGTCGTGTCGCATATAATTTACATTTTGAAACAGGTTATATGCATACAGCATGATAAGATGGAATAAGAATGTTAGCCTGCCGGCGGGCCACCAAACACTTAATTGAGGATAGAAAGATGAGCTAAGTGAGCATACCTTTGTTTGAATAAACCACTCGCACTGTCCTTATGTTATATAGACGTAGAGTTCCAGAGGCCTTCAAAAGTCCCCAGAGGGAAACCCTGACTCCTTAGCATTGCAGGAGATTATTCTCGATCTAAGGCCAACAAAGCTCTTATTCCAAGCCCTATTACACCTTAGCTCTTCGTTGTAGTGATATTCCCTCTTGCGATTCTACTACGCTCAGCCCCTATCACACAACAACAGAATTGGCATATCAATACACCAAGCCCACAGAATAATTCCAATATTCACAAGAAGAATGGCACCCATTTTAGAAATAGCAAGAATGCTGTTTGGTGGGGTACCGAATATTCGAAGGGACACACACAACACCCTAGACCAGGATAGCAGTGGGATGACACCCCTGCACCGAGCAGCTGAAAAGGGCGATAAAGTTTTAGTCGAACGACTACGAACCGAGAACACCAATTATCAACGTACCAAAGACAATTTCGGAAGACTTGCATTGCATTGTGCTGCTGAGAAAGGTCACGAAGAAATCGTTAAAGTCTTGGTTGAAAAAGCCAATGTCAACGAACAAGATAAACTCAAAAGAACGGGACTTCATTGGGCCGCAGAAAGCGGCCACTTACAAATCGCGAGAGCTTTCCTTGAAATGGAGGCCGATGTGGATATCCAGGATAGCTCTGGTAAGACAGCGCTATTTAGATCAGTCCAGAGGGGATCCGACGAAGTGATGAAGCTCCTGCTTGAGCATAGAGCAAGAGTTAGTCTCCCGAGCAATGATGGAATTACAGCACTGAGCATCGTGGCGCAAGATCGGCGGGATACATTTGTACCACTTCTTCCATCTTTCTTCGATGAAGAGCACGAATCTATCAATGAATCACTCCCGAATAGTGATGAGAATACAGCACCAAATATCGTGGCTCAAGATCGGCGGGAGACGTTTTTATTACTTCTTGCTTCTTTCTTCGATGAGAAGCACGGATGTGTCAATAAATCAGTTGTCGCAGTAGTCGAAAACATGCTGATTATGTTTGAGGAGAGAGATCGGAGGAGCTGGTATGGACGAATATGCCGCTGGGCGGCGAGAATCCGTCATGAGAAATTAATGCTGCTGCTACTTGAGAGAGCAAAGGACGTCGATCGTTTTCAAGACATTGAGGGGTGGACGGTTCTCCAAGTAGTAGCTGGGGAAGGAGATTTGCCGACAGTCGACCGTCTTCTCGAGGCAGGGGCTGACGTCAACAGTGCTCCTAGCGAACACGATGGCGGCCGGACAGCCCTTCAAGCTGCAGCCGAAGGGGGCCACTTAGATGTGGTTAACCAGCTTCTCGAAAAAGGGGCTGATGTTAATACTGCTCCTTGCCGGAGATCAGGCCTAACAGCTCTTCAAGCTGCAGCTGCAGGAGGTCACTTAAATGTGGTCAGCCGACTTCTCGACAGAAAAGCTAATATTGATGGTAATCCTGGTCAAAGTGATGGTTTAACAGCTCTTCAGGCTGCAAGTAAAGGAGGCTACTTAGATGTGGTTAACTACCTTCTCGACATGGGGGCCAACGTTAATGCTGCTCCTAGCGAGATGAGAGGCTGGACAGCTCTCCAAGCTGCAGCTGAGGGAGGTTTTTTGGATATGGTTAACCGTCTTTTTGACGCAGGGGCTGATGCTAACAGTGCTCCCAGTCTCTATTTCGGCTGGACAGCTGTTCAGGCTGCAAGTAAAGGAGGCCATTTAGATGTGGTCAATCGTCTTCTCGACATGGGGGCCAACGTTAACAGCGCTCCTTTGGACTCTTATGGCCGGACAGCTCTTCAGACCGCAGCTGAAGGCGATCACTTAGACTTGGTTGATCGTCTTCTTAGTGTAGGGGCTGATATTAATCAAGGCCCAGTCGGGTCTCAGGGCCGGACAGCTCTTCAAGCTGCAGCTGGAAAAGGTCACCTCATTATGGTTAACCGCCTTCTTGATGCAGGGGCTGATATTAACGCCGCTCCTAGCGAAGAAAGCGGCCGAACAGCTCTTCAAGCTGCAGCTGGAGAAGGTCACTTAAATGTGGTTAACCGCCTTCTTGATGTAGGGGCTGATGTTAACGCTAAGCCTAGTAGATGGGCTGAAGGCCGAACAGCTCTTCAGGCTGCAGCTGAAGCAGGTCATATAGACGTGGTCAATCGCCTTCTAGACGCAGGGGCTAGTACTAAGGCATACGGACGCGGGGAACAGGCGCTTTTCTATGCCGCGAAGAATGGCTACCTAAACGTAGTCAACCGCCTTTTGGCGGCGAAGATTAACGTTCGTTTTTTCTATGGAGATCAACATCAACCACGCGAGACACTACTTGATGTTGCGGCTAAAGGGGGCTATCAAGATGTGGTAGACAGTCTTCGGGAAGCAGGGGCCCCGACACACGACGAGCTAGAACAGGAGGAATGGGATCGGCGCTTAGCTAAACAGGAGGAATGGATCGGCGCTTAGCTAAACAAGTTAAATAATCAGTTATTAACTTTATTTAATTAATTTAAAGTTTAAAAACTAATTGTTTAATTAATTTTATTATTTATTTAGAATAAATGATTAATGCTTGTCCCCGTATAAATAAAGCGATAGTTATCCTCAATAAAGAATAATCAATATGTTGAAACAAGAGGCTGTACCTGTCAAACGTTGAACATATTATGAAGGAGCCAAGGTATAGCATGAGGAGCAGTGTATAAGATCACTTCCACAAAGGGTCACAATCAGCTTTGTCATTCAAGACGACGTGAAGACCAGCGGAGCGCCTGTTACTGTAGAAGGCATTGTTCCCAAATCGAAACAAGTGCAACAACGAGATCTACCAGGACTGAGCTTGGTTGCCTTTGTCAACATGAAGGGGAGAACAAAGATGAGTATGATCTGTGCTTCAAAACAAGGCCTTTGAGACACGAACACACACGCGTATTTAATCCCCTTCCATTTGTTATTCAAGCTTAAAGGGCTATTTTCTCTTTACCCCTTGACCCATCCATCTTACATAACACAAATCCGAAAAACTCCTGCTGAAAGTTCGCTCAATCCTCCAGTTCGCCACCCGCCAGTCATCATGAGTTCTAACACCCCCGAAGCCAACAGCAGATCGCTCATGAGAGCATTATGTGCGAGGACCACCAACGAGCACGAGCTAATCCGCGCAATGGAATGGAAAGCGCGGTGGTTAATCGTCCAGTTCGGGAGCGCGGACCAGCCGACGATCGAGACCTTCAACTCGATAACAGATTCTTGGATAGTGGACTTGCACGAATACACCACCGACGCGGTAACACTGGAGTACGTGTTTATGCTCACTGCTTCTTGTCTAAGCGAGGAGTGGATAGTTGAACATCTTGCCCCAACTATCGTGTCTCAGGGCGTGTACAGCTTCAATGGTAGGATTCTGCTTCACCAATATCTGAGCTCGCGATACAGGGTGGTTACTGGGGAGCAGCACAGCCTGAGAGCCCTTGTCGACGGCCTTGGAAATTTTCAAATTGAATGATGGCGGCCTGCCACATAGAGTACCTACTTCCGGGTGTGTAGCAATCTACAATTTGACTATGATCTTGGTGAGCTGAGAGAAAAATAGATAACTTCACCGGGTAGCAACGGCTTCTCGCGGCCTAATAATAATACTGAATAGAAATGCTCACCCATACGGAGTACGTCTACTACCAAATTTATTCGTCTGATCTTTCTTCTATATACTAAACTCGTCTAGATCTAGTAAATAGGGGATAATTTTCTAGTGATCTGAAGTGTAGTGAGGTAATTGAGCGGCAGCTTGACCACAAATGTAGGTGTAGCAAAGGCACGAGGGACAGCGCCTAGATTTTGCCCCTCGTAGATCCACGTTCCTTACTCTTCGTTTTCGTAACAGATCTGATTAGCGGAAAGTTCATTTAGTCGTGTCGCAATTAGGTAGACCTGCCTACTCCGATAAGGTTCGTAGCTAATCTTTACGGTATTGTGACAGAGTCGTCATAAAAATGTGTTGCGACTTGCTTTTTTAATATGTCTCTTCGTTTCTTTGGCTATACTTATAGGACCCTATTTTGCTAGGTAGACTTGGCAACAAAACGAAATCTTAAACAAGAGAAGGCCGGTGTCGGTGGCCGAACTGCGACTACTAATATCTGACAGGCTGCAGACCGCTTTGTTAGCAGTTACAGAAGGCCTCGGCTCACTCCGTCAGCAGCCGGTCGGCCGGCCGAGGTGACATCGACGCCTGGACCCAAAAATTACCAGTCGGTCCCTTCCCGACTCTCCGATCAATCCGTTCTCTTCGCACCTTCCGCTTACTGTAATCGCATATAAGATCTTAGAGAACTCTGCTGCTTCCTAGAGTGTCATTCACAGCGATTGGCATTCCGTGCATCTGTCAATATATCGATATTGTATCCACCTGTTGATCAGTATACCAGCTTTCGCCCGCTCAGTAATACGCGATTGCGCCGCGACCGACTCGACTGTCCACATCTACGAAGTACGTCCCCCCACCGAACAAGACACAGCAATATTGCCCTTGCATGCCTCTTGCGTCAAGCCACGGCCTCCTCGCCAAGTGCACGAGCACAGCGCTGTGCCATCTTCGGGCCGTGCCGCTCTGGGCCATCGCGCTGCTGCTGCTAGCGCTGGCCGCCATCCGGGCTCGCATCACCAGCACTGCCGCGTCGCTCCGACAAGCCCCTCCTAAGCCCGGTGCGAATAAAGCGACGACACCGATCCCGTAGCCATGGCTTCGTCAGCCGGCTTTTTTCTGCGATTCGCGCGACTCGCTAGCCCTGCACTCGTCTCCGCGCTCGCTTACGGCGCATACAAGAGCAACCTCCCGACGGTCCTCGAGGCTTTCTTCACGGGGCCCGGGCGGACGAGTCGTATTATTGCGCTGGTGGTAGTGCTGGTCAATTGGAAGAGCTTGCCGCTCGTGTGGACTGTATGTCAAAGCTCCTACAGCGTGGACAGCTATGGTCATGGTCGTGGTCACGGTCGTGGTCGTGTTTGCCTGTCTCGCTCGGTATGATAAGCTAATCGCCAACCATCGCAGTTCCGGATCTACAACGCCATGATCAAGCACTTCCTCATGCGTCCGGACCACGCCTACCCACCCTCGAAACTCTTCCACCCGGTACGGACATCCACGCACGTCTCGCTCCTCGAGGTCGACTACAACGTCCACAAGTCCAACTCCACGTACTTCGCCGACCTCGACGTCAGCCGCACACACCTGGTCGGGCACCTTTTATCGCGGGGCTGTCGTCTCCTCAGCCAGAACGCGTCCACGCGCATCGTCGTCGACCCTTCCGATCCAACGGGCCAGCGTCCGGCGCCGGGGAAATTTGGTGTTGTGTTAGGAGCCGTGCAGTGCAGCTTCCGCCGCGAACTCGCCCCTTACCAGCGCTATGAGATGTGGTCGCGCATCCTCGCCTGGGATAGAAAGTGGTTGTACGTGGTCACGCATTTTGTGGAGAAGGGCGCGGTTCCTGAGGCGGGGGGACAGACTTGGGATGAGAAGACTTTGGCGGGGAAGGTCTATGCGTCTGCGGTGAGCAAGTATGTGTTCAAGCTCGGCCGTTTGACTGTGCATCCTGCTGTGATTATCGATGCGAGTGGATTGCTCCCTGAACGCCCGGGGGGCTGGGTGAGAGATGATGGTGGTGCTGCGCGTGAAGAAATGAATGGCCATGCTGTTGTGTCTGATGCGAATGGGCATGGGAATGGGCACGTGAATGGTAATATGGAAACGCCGTGGGATTGGAAACGCACGGAAGACGAACGCAAGAAGGGTCTGGAGTACGCGAATCATTTCGCTGCGCTTGATGGCTTGCTCGGTCAATTTCAGCCCCGGGACGGCCCTCTTGGAACCTTTGCGCTGGGATAAATCAGTCTCACGCTAATTTGGTGAGTTACACGGCGGTTGTTTATACACAAACAAGACTATACAGAGCATGGGATTAGACGGACACGGACCATAGATGGACACGACAGACACGTTTACATGATAGAACGAGGACACAATGGCGAGCAAAGAGGGCAATGAATAGATAGATAGAGTAGGTCCCGCTTCTCAACGCCGCCGGGTAATAGTATACAGTTTTTTGCGCATCATCTTGCACACATTTCCTGCTTATTTAGTTTACAGCAAACCGCGTTTTTCAACCAAAATTTCGACGGCAAGCTCTCACCCATTGGGCTCGAGCCGAGCTCATTTGTTCAATACACCATCCACCCAATTAACCAACCATTTAACAGATTGATCAGATCCGATCACACTTCCCTTTCTTCCCCTTCCCTTTCCTTTCTTACAAAGCAAGCGCAAACATAGCCGCAGCCCCAACCATACCCAGCCCAGCAGCAGCAGTATGGTGCGCAGCAGCAGGCGAGGTCGACGAGGGCGCAGCGCTGCCGGCGCTCGACGCGGTGCTGGAGGCGCTGGAGATCGCGCTGGAGATAGCGCTGCCCGCGGCGTCGGTGGCGCTCGAGAACGCGGACCCGGCGCCCGCCGTCGCGCTCGAGAACGCAGAATCCACGGCGCTCGTCACCGACGCGATGGCCGAGGAAGCGGCGCTGCCCCCTTCTTGCGCGGCGACGGCGGCGCACAGCTCGCTGGTAAATTTTAAGGTGTCTGGTTGTGTGGAATTCGTGTTAGTGGATGGGTTTAGAACGCGTTTCATAGTGAAAATGCAGAGGATTAGGGACCGGGGGGAAGAGATGTATGTATGGATGTATGGATGGATGGATGGATGGATGGATGGATGGATGGATGGATGGATGGATGGATGGATGGATGGATGGATGGATGGATGGATGGATTGGCATTCATTGGCGGAGAGAAGACAAGACAAGACGAGACAAGACGTACTGGCGAGATCATCGCTGTTGCAGGCCTGGCTGACGCACAGCGTCGAGGACTTGGTGATGGCGGCGATGTTGCTGCACTGGCACTTGTAGTCGGTGCCCGCGCAGCCCGCCTGCTTGGCCCCGTCGGTGAGGCACACCCCCGCACACTTGGGGATCTGGCCCGCGAGGTCGGAGATCTGGTCCGCGGCGACGAGGCCGGCGAAGAAGGCGAGGGCGAGGGTCTTGTACTGCATTTTGGTCTTTTGGTGTGTTGTTGTAGTGTGGTGTAGGTAGCTTAGCTTAGTTTAAGTCTCAGCGATGAGCTGTGTTGTTGGTAGTATTACTGTATTGTTGTTTGCTTTTTTGAATGAATGTTTGGTAATAAGATTAAGTGTTTGTATCCGGACGTCAAGATTATATGTAGTGAAAGTAGATGGGTGTGGAGAGAAGATGAAGTAGGCAGATGAGACGAATCCGGGGGAGGAAAAGCAAACATGGCAAGCTATTATTATTCCGATCCCACGGGTTACATTTTCGTCTCGATTTAGTCAGGCCTCCCCTTGTCCTCCACCATGAACGTCAGTGATCATCTGGCTACGGTACCTATCCAGTATAGGCGTCCAGTCCTAAGAAGTTGTATCGTTTCCTGTGCCAGCCAAGAAGGGCGGTGCAGGGTGCTGATCCTATGTTTAGACGGGCCACGACCTTTTCGTTGGTAGCACTCTGCATTAGTTCACGGCTGGCACTTTTGCTACTTCCCCTACGGTCAGAGGCTACAGTAGACCGTAATTAATGGTGGAAAATAGATAATTGTGTATATAAAACAGACAGGAACACACCCATGCGGCGCGTAATTACACTCAGTGGCGAGGAAGCATCGCAATGCGAAAATGGGCTGCTTTTGTCGGTCGTTTGTTTTCGTGAACTTCGCGGTTGGTAATACGCTACGCGTGCCATGTGGCATGGTCATTGGTCTCAGACCCACCTTAGCACGGCTTCGAGAAGCATTTTGCTGGGAAATCCTTATAATTATTAGCAGACAGGAGAGTGGAGCTGAAACCAATCAAGTGCAGGGGGCTTTGCATTAGCTTCAGGGGCAAGACAAACTGAGCATAGCATAGTGTAGTGTCTGAATTGGGCTCTTATTTTCCCCAGTTATTACGTCGCTGGGCGAAGCTCGGCATTTAATTTGTATCACGCTGGTGCGATTTAGACGGTTGATGATGTCGAAGAGAGCAAAGACTCGCCATGATTGATATAAGGCATCCCATCTAGACAGTAAAAAGGAAGAGATTATCGTAAGCCGACTAACAATAAGATGATAGATTGGCTGTGCTTCTTTCGCTTCCCGTACAGCCACTCTGACCCCAATTCTTTGAGGTGGCTGAGATAGTACTGACGCGTATTAATACGTAGGACCCCAAGTGCAGCTCACACCATTTTCGTAGATTTGGACGCCACTTCTTGCTTTCCGGATCGCTGCATCGAGAGTGTGTTCTAGACGGCGTGCCTTCTCCTAACATTCTCGCCCCAGTATTAGCCAGCCGAGAAGCGATGCTACGGAGGTGGTGTAACAACTCCAGGTGACGTGGGCAAAATAGCCATGGAGGTAATTGGTCAATTGACTGCGGGTGTTCAATGATGATTGGGTCGACAACCTAAGGTTTGCCTAAGGCACTAGGCGGAAATCGCAAAACGGGCCGTGCGGAGCAGTAGCTCTACTCAAGTGGCAACAGCCGGCAAAGGTGGTGTCGGCTGCTAAATAGAGATTTTTACTTAGACATTTAGAGAGAGGGTTGCTTGACGTTTTTCATGACCAATGATGTTACCAGCGCGATGGACGTGCCGGCGCTGCATGACGGCCATGACGGCCCTGGGTCAGCCGTCGGTTCGATCGTCTATTCGGCCGTCCATTCGCTTCGCCAGCACAAGTAGGTTTGCCATTTGGCATCCAGGCCGCCTCCCACCTACCGCCCGATCGACCGTCTGATCGTGCTCCAGATACGACCACAACCACCCTCTCTCCCATCCTCCTCAAACGCGCTCGAGGCATCGCAAAGGAACATGACGAGCTGGCAGCATCTCTCGGAGACAGCTTCGACACGACAACAGCAAAGCGCATGGGCGAGCTGTCGCGCGTGACAGCGGCCCTGAAAGAATGGGACGCTGCCCAGTCATCCATCGCCGAGCTGACCGCTCTGTTGGCATCTAGCGAGGCAAGAGACCGGGAACTGGAACAATTAGCGCGCGATGAGCTGTCTTCTATGCAGTCTAGCCTCGAGCCTCTTGCGACCGCTCTATCCACCTCGCTGACGCCTCGCGATCCTTTCGCCGATATGCCCTGCATGATCGAAATACGACCTGGCCCCGGTGGAACAGAGTGCCGGTTTTTCGCTGATACCGTATATCGCATGTATCGCCAATACTGTTCGCGCATCGGACTACGCGCAGAGACAGTCAAGTACGAGGTGGTAGACGGTGGCGACTCCCACACCGCAAACGAGGCACCACTACAAGAAGCCGTTTTACAAGTCCAAGACGTCGGGGCCTACGACAGATTCCGCAGCGAGGCGGGCATGCATAGGGTTCAGCGCGTTCCGGCGACCGAGAATAAAGGTCGCACACACACCAGCGCTGTTGCCGTCTGGGTTCTGCCCGCCTTTCCCGAGGAAAATACAGACCAAGACGTAAATGATCCCGAAAGCCTATTCTACGTGAACCCGGCCGACGTGCGGGAAGAGAAAATGCGCGCGAGCGGCGCCGGCGGCCAGCACGTCAACAAGACCGAAAGCGCCATTCGTGTGACCCATGAGCCTACGGGCATTGCTGTTTCCATGCAGGATTCGCGATCACAACATACGAACCGTAAGAACGCTTGGGCTTTACTGCGATCGCGCCTTGCTCAGAAACGGAGGGAAGAGAGAGAAGAGGCAGCCCAGGCGCTGAGGGACAGCGTGCTCAGCAAGGATAGGATTACTCGTGGTGACAAGATCCGGACTTATAACTACAGCCAGGACAGATGCTCCGACCATAGGAGCGGCTTGGACGTCCACAATCTTCCAGATGTCCTCGCCGGCGGGGCCACGCTGGACAAACTGATGGAGAGTGCAAAGATATGGCTCTCAGGACAAGCCATTCAATCGGTGATCGCCGAGGAAGAAGCTTCCGCAGCGAAAGCAGCGAAGAAAGGGAAGCGGTAGATATTTGTCTCCGCACTACTTCTTCGAAGTCCGGTACGTTTATGTAATGCTAAAATTTGATGCTTCATTACCTACTCTTCATCATGTCTATGCACAATCCCATTCAACATACAAAAAAATAAATGACATGCTTCGTCGCATGCCGATCTCTGGAATTGCGCATGATGCTACTGTCCACCGTTAGCGTTGTCATAGATCTGGGTCGAACATCTGGGTTAGATACATCAAGCAGAACTTAAGCACGTAAATGACCATCCATGTAACCATCTACGTTGTACAACAGCCTGGGTTAGGTTTTTTGGACTGCATGTGTGGCCCAAACTTGCCGATTGTTCCGTCTACCGGTATTGTCTTATCTCTGACTTTTGTACCGGTAATTATCAGATGCGATTTGATCACCCGCGAAATGTAGGTGGTCTAATTACAACCACTCTCTCAGAATCGCAAATAGGCGCCCTACTGCGAGTCAAGCTGAATTACGCGCAGGACCTACATAAGCCAAGCAATATTAGCGCAGATAGAGCTTCGATGCCAAGGCCTAGCTCAGCTCGCATCCCCACGCAGAGGTGTCCACCAGCTATTCCCGTAGTTCTTATCTTCCAGATGTATGTACGATTCCGTCATCAGAACCGATGACCAGCAGATACAATTAAGTAATGCGCTTTTCTTTCCGCTGTGCTGGGTTTCGGTTAAGCGATGGTACGGTAGGCGAAACGACACCAACGAACAAGTGAAGAACGAGCAGGCATGGAAAAGCATTCTTATCAGGGCAGGGATCCTCGTCTAATCTGCGCTCTAACGTTGCAGCTCCCTGACTTGGTAAGCCTCCGGGTTGGCCGCGTTCTCCATTGATCCACTTCTCCAGCAAGAGGCACCGAATCGCAGGAGATCAAGCGGGGATACGATGCTCGTACGCGGCGCACCATGGCAGAATTGGGAACCACAGCCAGGGCCCGGGCCAATCGAACCAATGCCATGGTCCCAATGGCCTGATAATGCAGCTATCTGCCCCTCCCGATCTACGCTGTTAGTGTAGGGCGAGCATCGTAAGTGGTTGGGTCGCGTGCAGGCGGGCGTGGCCGCTTTGGAGCTACCAGCAAGGTATATTATGGCCCAGCGTAGCATGCACAAGAGAGGGCCTTGTCTTCCATGAGCTCTTCTTTGTTTACACAAAGCTCCTCTCTTTAACCCCTCTCGCCCAGATCTGCCCAGAATCTAGGCGCAGCTCTTAGTTGTAGCTTGTTCCGTGGTCCTGGGTCACCTCGAGCTCCACGACAAAGCAATTGACCTCAAAGGGGTGTTTATAATTATTAGTCGTCATCTCGTCGCTTCTCCAAGATGCGCGGCTCCGCGATTGTTGCCGGACTGCTCTCCGTGGCCGCTGTGGCCGACGCTCGGAGCTGGCAGCACGCTGGCAAGAAACAGAGCGAGAAGCATGCACAGCATAAAGTCCGTCAAGCCGAGGCGCTGAACCATTATCTGGCTACGCGAGACGTGCCTAAGCCCAGGTTCGCGAACAGCAATACGACTAGTAAGAGACATCAATCGCCACGATGGCTTGCGCCTCGAGCTGCCTGAGGCTACTAGGCTGACACATTGTCTCACAGAATTCGCGGTCAACGGCACGGGCATCCCCGACGTTGACTTCGATGTCGGTGAGTCGTACTCGGGCTACCTCCCGATCACTGACGATCCGAACGACGAGAACGAGCTTTTCTTCTGGTTCTTTGCGAACAGTGAGGGCTCTGACGCTAAAGAAGTTCTGCTATGGCTGAACGGAGGTGTAAGTGCTCTCTTATAAGCCTGCCTAAAACGGGTGTTTCTAGATGGAAGAGTACTCCTGCTTACGTATCTTAGCCTGGTTGCTCCTCATTCGAAGGTTTGCTCCAGGAGAACGGTCCCTTCATCTGGCAGTACGGCACCTACAAGCCGGTGCCCAACCCCTGGGCATGGAACCGGCTCATCAACACCGTCTGGGTCGAGCAGCCCATTGGAACCGGTTTCTCGCGCGGTAAGGTGACGGCGACGAGCGAGGAGGATGTCGCCGCGCAACTGCTCGGCTTCTGGAAGAACTTCATCGAGCTCTTTTCCCTGCAAGGGTACAAAGTCTACATTGCTGGCGAATCGTATGCCGGAGCGTACTGCCCGTACGTTGCCTCGGCCATGCTTGACAAGAATGACACCACGTACTACGATCTCTCAGGTCTCATGATCTACGACCCCGTCATCGGCAACGACGTCGTGCAGGGCCCCGTCACCGCCGTGCCCTTCGTCGATTATCACAAAAACCTGATGCCTTTTAACGAGAGCTTCAGCCAGCACATCCACGACCTCCACAACTCGTGCGGCTTCGCGGCGTACCAGGACAAGTACCTCACGTACCCGCCGCCGGGCCCGCAGCCGTCCAACTACAGCGAGACCGTGAGCGACGAGTGCCTCGGCCTGTACGGCATCATCACCGACAACGTGCTCAGCGTGAACCCGTGCTGGGACGTATACCAAGTCGCCACAACCTGCCCCATCCTCTGGGACGTGCTGGGTTTTCCCGGCTCGATCACCTACGAGCCCGAGGGCTCGGGGCCCTTGTACTTCGACCGCGAGGACGTGAAGAAGGCGATCCACGCGGACGTGAACACGACGTGGACGGAGTGCGCGACGGAGGACGTCTTCGTGGACGGGAAGGACACATCAGACCCCTCGACCTGGCGCGTTCTCCCGCACGTCATCGACACGACCAAGAACGTGATCATCGGGCACGGGTCGCTGGACATGATCCTGCTCCCGAACGGCACGCTGCTCAGCATCCAGAACATGACCTGGGGCGGCCAGCTCGGGTTCCAGAGCAAGCCTGTCGAGCCCTTCTTCGTGCCCTACCACAAGGACTCGACCCCGTCCGACATCTACAAGGAGACCAACATGCTCACGCTAAGCTCGATCGCCGGCGCCGGCGTCATGGGCACCGCGCACACCGAGCGCGGGCTGACGTTTGTGGGTATTGATCTATCGGGACACATGGTCCCGCAGTACGCGCCCTCGGCCGCGTTTCGCCACCTCGAGTTCCTGCTCGGAAGGATTGATTCCCTGTCCTCGACCAAGCCGTTCTCTACTGAGGCGAACATTACGCAGCCTTCGGCGGATTCTCTGGGTAATGGAACGGGGCCGGCGACGTTTAGCGTTGCCGCGCAGGATAATAGTACTTCGGCCAGTGGAAATGGCACTACTACTAAGCCCAGTGCGGCGGTAATGTCTACGCAGGTTGCGGGTTCGCTGCTTTTCGCGCTTGTGGCGGGCGCGGCTGTGCTGAATTTGTAGAGTAGGAGTAATATGGTAGCTTTAGCAGTGAAGAACAATCAATCAATTGTTGTTTTTGGATAATTTTTAAGTGCCTACTAGCCTAGCCTGGAATAAATACTTCATAAACTCTACCTATGGTCAGAACTATGGTATCAATATCCGCGCTAAAACTGCACGTCAACTTAAGCTTAAGTGGTATTTCTGCAGGTGCAAACTTTACGTACCTGTCAGATATGACGGGAGTTTGACTCATTGTTTGTTTATGTTAGGTAGGTAATATCTTGTTTGATTTCGGCTTGTTCTCTCTTGCGCTGCGATTGGACTGTTATAAAGCTTCGTCAAGTCACAGTATAATTGCCTGTTGGAAATACAGCCGTCCCAACAGGTTGGGTAGAACAAGTTTGGATTTTCAATCATAATCTCCTGATGTTCACTATACTATCGTGACTGCCAGTGGTTCATAGCTGCATACTATGAAATACTTTATATATGTATATAGTGTTGGAAGTTACCCACTGCGCTCAATGGCCAAAAGATTTGGCTGTGATACTTATTCAGTGCATCTCTTTTTAGAGTACATACCTTCTAACACATAGTAGCTGTGTATGTATGTACCTCTTGAGTATCCTCACCAAAGGTAATGTGATGGAAATACGAAGGAACTATTGGATGCCATTTCGGGTCTAGTGTGGTCATTCTCAGTATTTCCTGTGTACAGTAGGTATTCGAGGCGCAGGGGGTTGCATGTAGGTTGTTTCTCATACATATAACAGAGAAGCTAGCCAGACGCACGGTCCTGTTAAATGCGAGGCTCAGATCAGCCCACGGGGCAAGGCAGAATATGCCAACCCTTTCTCTGCTTACCTACGAAATGGCTGCACACAGCTTCCATCAACTGCCGTTTCCCGAAAATATGAGTGTCTACGTGATTGGACACATGAGCCCATAGGTCCAATATCATGCAACAAAGATGGCAGACCCGTTATCCATAAGCAGTGCTGCGATTGGAATCATTTCCCTCGGTATTCAAGTCACTGATACCCTCTACAAATATTACACCAGCGTCAGCAGCCAATATAAAGACGCCGACGCTACCAAGGCTCGACTCGAGTCTCTCGCCGGGCTACTCAAACATGTACACCATAATCTTCAGAACCGTACTTTTCCGCCATCCAGTCAGAATCTGATCAATGAGATCGAGGACACCGTTCGACAATGTGAAGGATATGTCCAAGAGCTGAAACAAAAGGCAGACACAATCAGCCACGCTCCTTCAGGTAGTTACCGGGACAGGATACGATCCGCAGGCCGTCGGGTGGTGTATCCCTTCCGAGAGAGCGGGTTGCGAGATCTCAGAGCCGACATCAATGAGCTGATCACCCAGCTAACTCTAGCTCTACAACAGCGCATACTTGTTCTAGTACAAGAAAACGCCGGCGATACTAAGGCATTACTAGAGTTTAGCCGAGCATCTCAGACAATTTTCCAGATCCAGTCTTGGCTGAAAGCGCCTGATGCAGGCCCCGAATTCGACGAAGCTTGTAGGGGTAAGCTCGAGGGTACTGGGTCATGGTTTATCAAAGGCACCTCATTTACCACTTGGCTCCAACAACCAGCCTCGTTCCTATGGCTCAATGGATGTGCGGGTTGTGGAAAATCGGTTCTATCTTCGACCGTCATTCGACATGTTCGCGATCGTGGATCCAGCCCCGATGTCGGCGTCGCCTTTTTTTATTTCACCTTCAGTGACGTGAACAAGCAATCTGCATCGGAGATGATCCGGGCGTTAGTGTTACAGTTATCCTGCCAGTTGGGCGGCGCCCCTGCTGCTCTCACGCAATTCTATGAGGAGAGTCAACGCTATGGGGTTGGACCCTCTAACGATGCTCTCCTAAAATGCCTACGTGCGCTTGTTCGATCATTTCGCGACGTGTATATCATCATAGATGCGTTAGACGAAAGCCCAAGACAAGTGCACCGTAAAGCCGTGCTCTCAGTCATCCATAATATTCGCACTTGGTCTGAATCTCGTCTTCATCTTTTAGTCACAAGCCGAGATGAACTCGACATTCGCAAAAGCCTAAAAGTCGCACAAGAAGAAAATATTTCTATGAAAAATGAAGGTGTTGACGCAGATATAGTCTCATTCATTTCGCAACATCTCAGCGATAATGGGCGACTTCAGGACTGGAAAGAATATTCTGAACAGATCAACAAGACACTGACTGAGAAAGCAGATGGCGTGTGAGTATTGACTCCCTTCATAAAAGATAATCGACTAAATCGTGTTAGTTTTCGCTGGGTTGAGTGTCAGATTGAGATGCTCGTTGACTGTCCGCAAAAAAGCCAACATTCATTAAATAAGCACCTAGGATCTCTACCCCAAACTTTAGATGGCACCTATCGACGAATGTTGGAGAATATACCCCATGGTCATCAGAAGGATTCTCGGCAATTGCTGAACATACTTTGCGGGGCCTTTCGGCCTTTAACTTTCTTAGAACTTAGTGATGCCTTCGCAATTGAGACTGGTGAAAATCTCGGAATCAAGCCGGAGCGCCGACTTAAACATGTGGACGAGCTTCAAGCATTCTTGCCAGGATTTACTAGCATTGAGGAACACCACGAGACAAAGGAAACATATGTGCGCATTGCACATTTCTCCATCCGAGAATATCTCGAGTCGGAGCGCATACATGACGATGAAAAGGCCGCCTTTTATAAGGTGCAGAAAGAAGACGCCAACGCGCTGATGGCTCGTATATGCCTCTCTTTCGTGTTGGATCCGCACATCGCAGCCATTGAGCTTCGTGTTGCAAGCGAGCAGTACCCCTTTGCAAAGTACGCGATAAACTCGTGGCCTGATCATTTCGAAAAAGGTTCTGATAAGGCTGGTGTCGGTAAACTCATAACGACGCTACTTTTGGACAGAAAGGGGGCATTCGTCAACTGGGTTTCTTGCAAAGAAACTAATGCGAGTTTCGGAAAAGCATACGATCTGACGATACAAGCACGAATAAACTACGCCGCCAAATTTGGGCGCCTTGAAGCACTTAAGTCACTTATCAAGGAGAGTGCACTCTACGACGCAACTGGAAAAACACTTGCGGATGTTCTTAATGCCGGCCGTAGCCTAGACGAGGGAGCTGCGCCAGAGTGGAGGGTTGCGGTTTGCATGAATGATCTCTGCGAATTTTATGATTCTAGGGGCGTGCAGCGGGGGACACCGCTATTAGTAGCAGCTGGTAGTGGTCATCTGGAGATTGTGCAATTTCTCCTTGATAACGGGGCTGATGTCAATGTTTCTTCATTTCAGGAGCAAGAAAGAGTCCTTGAAGCAGCGTTACGCTGCGGTCACACTGAAATTGCGAAACTACTCCTCACCAAAGGCGCCTGCATAAAACCTCCAGGCTTTTGGTATCACATGTTAGTGGCAATGGCCATCACTCGTGGCTGTACCGAGAGCGTACGACTGCTCCTGGAAGCATGTTCTCCAGCCAGTTTTTCATACGACCCCGAGGGGGCATCGTTGCGATTGGCATCGATGAAAGGTAACACTGAAATGGTGCAGATATTTCTTGACGAAAGCAGCGAAGGATACACCCAAGCACTTGAAGCGGCAGCCTACGAAGGCCACATTAAGGTCGTCTTGTTGCTTCTCCAATTGGCTGATACTAAGGCCGAGACATTTGATTATGGGGAGTCACTGCAAGCAGCGGCAAGTAGAGGTCACAGAGAGATACTGCAATTACTGCTCAGGAAGGGCGCTGACATAAACGCGAAAAGCGGAGGGTATTACGGAACAGCGCTTCACGAAGCCTGCAATAAAGGTCATTTCGGCCTCGTAAAATTCCTTCTACACGAGGGTGCCGACGGCTGTTCTCATGGTGCAATAAATACGACGCGACCACTGGTATCTTCCAAAGTACATCGCGAGATAGTGCGATTCCTCGTTAACACGGATGCCGGTGTTTATGCCAAAGGCGAGAGCCGCGACACACCAAAACTAGCAGCATCATACCGGGTCTGCCTCGAAATAATACTATGTTCACTTAATTCCAGCGAGATGCTCGATGATAATGATAAGATTCGGCATTTAAATGAAGTATTACGAAGCGTCTTAATATGCGACCTGACTAAAGCTATTGAGTGGTTTTTGTCTGACGACTTTGGTGACAAAAAGAAGAGAGCGATAGGCGACAAGCCGAAGCAGAATTGGAAACCAGCATTCTATGAATCCTTTTTAGAATACATCTATTTGAAATGAGAACAGTCTACCGCTCGAGTATGTCGCGTAATGCCGCAGCTTGAAGATCCGTGAGTGGTTCGAATTGGGTATGATTCATCGATTGCGTGGCCCGGTCATACTTTCGGGAGCAGGAACCCCTAAATTTTAGCCTTTTCAGTGTCCTACTTATTTTACTACAAAAAGAGTCAACACGTCGTGACTCCTGCAGCGCAGATTCACGCCAATTTTCAATCCCTATTTTGAATTCGCAAAAAATCACACTGGTTCTCACAAGCAAAATTCCATCTGTGTTCCGAAATAGGCAAGACTCTAGAGCGTATGCAACGTGTGATTGGCCAGAATCTTTCCTTACCCAACTCTAGCCATCCTGGAATAAAGTTTGCCATGCCTAGTACAAACATACGAACATCATTATTCATGCTTAGAACTACATAGGTAGGAGTCTACCTAGCATGAAATAGTTATAAAGCAGACGCACACACTTGCAAATTTGCATTGAGAGTAAACACCAGAAATGAAGGATATATGATGCCACATGCCCAGGATTGAGATACTACGAAGTATACGGAGTACATATTGGTATCATTCGTGCGGGGATTGGGGCAGCTGGCCTTTAATGCGGGCAGACAAACATTCTACCTGCATCGTATAGTAGTTTGTTCACTCCCCCATTTCTAGCGAGTTATCGCAATGCTATACGAACTATTGCTAAGTTTATAAGTACTACTTAAGCCCAACCAGAATGTACATATCGTACCTGTCACTTATTTGGTGCATCACTTAATATTACATATTTTCTAACAGTACGGGGTACCATCGTCGGTGTTATTTTCGATGTCTCTCTTTCTCTTGAAAAACTTCTCAGTACTTAACAGAATAATTACGCCACCCTGTCTGTTTCTGAGGCAGGTCAATCGGATTTTCTTTGAAGAAGCGATGACAGGCCCTCTTGACGGCGAGGTTTATTATACGTATGAGTGCTCTTCCCCTCTGGCATAGGATTGGCTCATGCTTACATTCCCGACACGTATCGAGAGCAATCCATATGGAAAGATCTACATATGTTAGTAGCGTTACGATAGAGGGTACTTGTAAACTTAAGTCTTTACGTCCAATTTCTCGCTGCCGGGTTTATTTTCAATTATTCATTGAATTATTGATTTATGATTGAAGGAATTGGCCTTGAGTTTCTGTTCATTGTCATTACTGCTCTTGTGATCTCGAGCATTCTGGATATTTAGGCGCTGAGTACTGAGTAGTACAGTACATACTTGCTTTGGCACCCTGCACTAGGTACAGTACATAGTTCCCGAGATCCCCGCGTCCGCATCAGCCAAAAGCTAGGGACCAATCAGCATCAAGAAGTCCCTGAAAGCTTAGGTAGGATTGGGACGTCTCCAGCTCGCTGGAGGGAGCCGCCTAGGACCCCGCGGCGATCTAAAGTTTCTCGTGCATAAACCTGCACAGTCGGGTACTACGCTAGATACAGGTCAGGTATCTGCTGTCCACACTCTACTATTACCTGACCTTAAGCCACATGTTCAGCATCTTCAACACTACATCACGTCGATTCTCACCGCACGTACATTAGCGCATAAGACACCCGATGAGCAACCGCATACTCTCGTTCCGCCCCTAGGTAAATCGCCCATGCACATTGAGCGTCTATTATGCCCTACCATGTCAATCAGAGACTCGTGCTGACTGACCCGCATTTCTCTACTGTAGCAGCCCTCGGTGAGCTCTCGATCGAACGCCGGCAGCGGTGGCGATGGCGCCCGGCTCGCCGCACAAATCACGCCCCTCCGACGCCGGGATCACTGGCGAGCGCCAATACCACATAGCGAACGGAAGACAGGTCACAGCCGCCGCCAGATCGGAACGACCCTCAAACACCCCTCGAAAAGAGAGCAATGGCCGCGAGAAGGCCGTGCAAGACCCTCGCCTGAAGGACTACGTATGTACACTTGCCTTGCGTCGACCGGTCGAGGGCTAGGCTGACGAGACGCCGATGGGTAGCGACTGGGCGAATGTATAGGCAAAGGGGCGTTTGGTGCTGTCTACAAGGCTTTCAATTGGGGAACCGGCGAAGCTGTCGCCGTCAAGCAGATCAAACTGGTCAACTTGCCCAAGAGCGAGTTGCGTATGATCGAGGTACGAGCTTGAAATATACAGTACAAGCCAAGCTGTTATTGTGCTGACAGAAAGCAGGCTGAAATCGATCTCCTGAAGAATCTGAACGTGAGCAGAGCAGTTGAACTCGGTTATATGGGGGCTTAGACGGTGGTATTGACTGTTCATAGCATGACAACATCGTCAAGTATATTGGGTTCGTCAAGTCGACTGATTGTCTGAACATCATTCTTGAGTATGTGGTGTACGCCTGTGGTACCCCTGGCCTTCGATGCTCACCAGCCACAGATACTGTGAGAATGGCTCTCTTCATTCCATCTGCAAAGCCTACGGGAAATTCCCCGAGAACCTCGTTGGTGTTTACATGACCCAGGTACTTCAAGGCCTCCAGTATTTGCATGACCAGGGTGTTATTCATAGGGATATTAAAGGAGCCAATATCCTCACTACCAAAGACGGAAAAGTCAAGCTTGCCGATTTCGGCGTGTCGACTAGCACATTGGCTGGGCCCGACAAGGAAGCACAAGTTGTCGGCACTCCGTACTGGATGGCCCCGGAGATTATTGAGCTCTCGGGTGCCACACCAGCTTCGGATATTTGGAGTTTGGGCTGTACCGTCATCGAGCTGCTTTCAGGGAGACCCCCGTACCATAACCTTCAAGCTATGCCCGCCCTTTTTGCTATTGTGAACGATGATCATCCGCCCCTCCCTGAGGGTGTGTCTTCAGTAAGTCATACATTAGCACGTTTCTTTGTTCCATTGCAACGATATACTGATAGTTCGATAGGCTGCCCGCGATTTTCTGATGCAGTGTTTCCAGAAAGATCCAAACCTCCGAGTCTCGGCGAGAAAACTACTGAAGCACAACTGGATCGTAGGTTGTAGAAGAAGCGACGCGCCTGTGGCCAAGGCTCCGAGCAATTTTAGCCAGGCTGTTGAAGAAGTGAAGCAGTGGAACAAAGCTCTCACATCGTCCGATGGTAATCTTCGGGCATCTGCAGGTTCAGATTCTTCCGCACCCCCACAACACACTCAACAAAACTCTCGTGCTGCTCCTCACGAGCCCACCAAGCCGAACATGCCCACATCGGCCAAAGGCCCATTCGCATTAGCGAAACCAAGGCCTACTGCCGAAGACTTCCGATCACCTGAGCATGCTGGTAAGTCTCATCATAGGTCGTTCATACCGGTGCTTGAGCTGGCCACTAATATTCATAAGACGATGATAACTGGGACAACGACTTTGCAACAGCAATCTCACCGGGCGCATTGCAGCTTCCTCTTATTAAGCCATATGATCATTTCGGTGGCCTGCTGTCCACTGATCGTCTCAAGGCCTTCGCATCGATGGATAACTCACGCAACTCGCCCAATAATTGGGCCCCGGACCATAATGGCGGCGAGCTGATGACTATGAAGAAGGCGCAACCAATATTGGATGAAGACCCGATGGAGAAGACTATCAGGCCAAACTGGACGCCGCCAGTGAAACCCGTCAAAACCGACGACCCGCCCAGACCGCGCACGTCCAGGACATCGCCGCGGAAGCAATCAGCATCCAGCCATCATAGACATCATTCTCGAGCGAAGAGCAATGCGAGCAACAAACTCGAGCTGTCATCACGGCGCCCTGATGTGATGCGTAAGGCAAAGACTGTCGAGGACTATTCTGATCTCTTCGAGGATACCGACGGAGCACTGAACCAGCGGCTGTTATTAAAGAAGGTTAGTGCGATCTATGACGCTGTTTACTCCTGCTACCTAAGACTAATTGGTGTCAACGCGTACCTAGTCCGATGCTCCCCAGTTGTTCCACCCTTCGGATCTTACTAGCTTGCCGCGGTCGGCGCAGTCACCTGAAGCCGGCAGCGTGCGACGAACGCCCGCTTCACGTCCTTCGGTATTCCCTGGCCGCACTTTCCAGAGATCTAAGTCGTCGATCGAAATCCAGAGATTTGCCGAAAATGACGAAGAGGACTTTTCTGATATATTTGGTCCCAACGATAATACCACAGAAAGAGATGAAAGTGACCGAGGATCTGAGGACGGGAATCTGATGGTCGTGTCACGTTTATCAAATAGTTCTTGGCTTGGCGACGACGATGACGAGGACGACCCTTTTGCTTCTATGGACCCTGGTTGGGACGAGATGGATCTCGAAGCGAATCTTGCGCGAGACCGCCATGCACGGCTAGCTGAAAGAGTGGAGGAGCTAGTTCGCTCCTTGAAGTCAACAGAGAGTGAAGAGAAATTATTGGAACTATCTGGGAGTCTTGTCAGTATATCATCGATACCTCAAGCAGCAGCCGCTAACCTCGTTCAGCTGGAACTGCTCTGGGAAAGCAGCGAAGTCAAAGATCTGATCATCAGTGCACATGGCCTACTTCCCATTCTAGAAATCCTTGAGCCATGCACAGTCAAGAGTCGGCAACATATGATTTTGGAACTACTCAAAGTTGTCAATATGGTTCGTATTGCAGTTCGTCATATCCTGGTCATCTCCTGCTGACCGAAGCGCAGATAATACTTGACGATGTTGAACTTCAGGAGAATCTTTGCTTCGTTGGTGGTATTCCGATCATTACCAAGTTTGCCGCTCGCCAGTACTCAAACGAGATTCGGTTGGAGGCAGCTGCGTTCGTCAGGCAAATGTACCAGACGTCTACGTTAACGCTCCAAATGTTCGTCAGCGCTGGTGGTCTAAACGTGCTCGTCGAATTTTTAGACGAAGATTACGATAGCGCCCGCGATTTAGTTCTAATTGGTGTCAATGGGATTTGGAATGTTTTCGAGCTACAGGTAATATCTCGGTCTACGACTACAATCCCAAATCCTCAACTAAACCTGACTATAGGGCCCAACTCCGAAGAACGACTTTTGTCGCATCTTTTCCAGGAGCAAGATTCTTGATCCTTTAGCTCTGGTCCTGCACAGGGTGCTTGATGAGGACGTTGAGAGCAATTTGACGGAATTGATAGAAGGAAGGATAGTCAACATATTCTTTCTTTTCTCACAAGCTGAGAACTATGTCAAAGAAATAGTGGCTGACCGACAGGTTCTAAAGAGTAAGTTTCGTCCAACTTGGCTGCGGCGCTCCCAACTAAAATCTTGTAGCTATCTTGAAAGACCTTCGGCGCATGACACCATCACATCAGATTACTATGCTAAAATTCATCAAAAATCTCTCTATGCTGTCAACAACGCTCGACACGCTCCATTCAGCTGATGCAATCGATCTCCTTATCGAACTCCTGGGTAATAGCATGAAGAAAGAACACCCTCACTTTCGTGAGATCTCAAATCAAGTTCTTAATACCATGTTTAATCTTTGTCGGCTCAGCAAAGATCGCCAAGAATACGCCGCCGTGAACGGAATCATCCCTATCCTTCTCAAGATTATGAAGACCGATCGCCCACCCAAGGAATTTGCTTTGCCAATATTGTGTGATATGGCTCATTCGGGTAGCAAAGGTCGCAGATATCTTTGGCAGAACAAGGGGCTGGATTTTTATGTGTCTCTCCTTTCGGACCAATACTGGCAGGTCACTGCGCTTGATGCTATATTCGTCTGGTAAGTCAACCCGCTCTCACAGAAAAATTCGTCCCTAAACAAAGCTAGGTTACAAGAAGAGACGACGAAAGTGGAAGGCCACCTGTTGAATGGCAAGTTTACCGAGGCTATTGTATCGTGTTTTCACAACCCCAAAATAAACGCATTCGATCCCAATCTTTTAGATCCACTCCTAAAACTCCTCCGGCTCTCGCCGCCATTAGCGGCTTCGTTCGCGAAACCTGACATGTACTCGGGCATCGCCCAACGGCTATCTCACAAGAAAGCTGTGGTTCGACTTAACCTTCTCCGCCTCGTGCGAAACATTCTTATTGAGGCCAGAGAACATGCGGGTGACATCAACCTTCGAGAGAAACATCTCAAGGCTCTCTTGGACGCAGTCCGAATCCTCGCCGAGAAGGATGCCGCAGTGCTTGTCCGCAACCTTGCATCCGACCTCATCAGCTCGCACGTCGACGGTCAAACAGATTCATTTGTGTCGCAATCTGCACCCAGTCACTCACGCACGGGTCCAAGACGCATTTACACCCCGCCTTCTCTACACACAACACCTTCTATCTCTCATACACCCACATACATCTCTCGAGCCCCTCAGTCTTCGGCCTACATTGAGGTTGCCTCTAGCCCGAGGCGTTCGGCTGTAACGCTAACACATGAGCGGGATTCCATTTCCCAGCGCCCACGAAGTCGGGATGAGAGCTCAATAAGTTCAATTCCTCGCCGCGTTAGTGGCGACGCACAGGCCACGGCGGCTACGCCTACAGGAAGCAAAGACAGAACATCTCGAACCTCGGGGCTGTACCCACGGCCTAGCTTAAGTGCAATAGCAACATCTCGCAGCGAGAGTGAATCCTCCAACAAAGAAAATTCGACAGGCTCTAGTGGACGTGGGACTAGGTATTCCAGCAGGCATGTCCCGACGACAGCAACGAGTAGCACGGGAGGCAGCACGTCATCCTTCCCGGTGAAGCAGAGACGAAGCCGACCACCAGGTGAAGGGAAAAGCAAATGGAACGCATAGTGGCGGTTCCTAGGGAGTTAAGGATCTACCACTCATTGAGGAGTGGCTAGTCACCCTTTCTTCACAGTCTTTCGTCAAAAGCATAGACAGCGGGCTGGCTGGTGTTAGGTGCTTTAAAGATGGCGTTTGTAAAGTCCATACATGAGGTTACGAAGTGAATACTACACGGCATACTAGTACACCCTTGGTGTTTGAATTGATTTTATGGATATCATACTGATACGGCTCGTTGTGTGTAGTGTGAATGACCTTGTGGCGGGCACTTGACGTCTTGGACCCCCAAGCAGCTAGTAGATACTAAGCTAGAGGGCAAACGCACACGTACGTACCCAAGGTAGGTAGGTAGGTGCCTATGTAAATTGGGCATTTCTCCTTACACTCTGACCACCCATATTCTTTCATCTTCAGCCTCAATCAAAAAGTTTTGCTCCTAACACTAGCCCTATTCAGTACCAAACATTCGGACTTCACATCGCACATCTCACATCCTAGCCAAGGATCCGCCTCAAATTCCAACAACAATGAGTCCCCTGGCTGGCGCTACTACCAGTATGGCGCCGTCGAAACGGACCCCGCAATGGGCGACTTGCAACAACCTCGCAGACTGCATCGAGCGCGCGCTCCACGAAGATGGGCACCGCGTGTGGGGGTTTGTGGTGTATCGATGCGACTACCACATGAGTGATGCAGCGTTTGCACGGCGAATCGAAAAACTGCGCGAGTACGCGAGACGCTCGCTGGATTCTATAACGGACTTGATCTACTAGACCAGTTCCGAATTACGGCCATCGAGGACAGGGAAAATCTTGACGGCGCTAGCGCCGACGTTGTTCGCGCGCATTTCAAAGCGTGGATTGCAGGTGGTGCGGTGGAGAGGGAGCAGGGAGTACCAGGTATATCCGAGGGTTCGTCGCAGAGGTATCGGTTTTGTGTGCGGATCAGCAAGCAGGAAAGTGGGAGTGACGAAGATGCGAACGAAGATGAGGATGATAATGAAGAAGAAGCTGAGGAGGAGGACGATTTCGTCGATCTCATATGGAGGAACTGGGAACCAGCAATTCGCGACCCGCACGAGACAGTACTCGAAGAGCCCATCGAAGGGTGCACGAATTCAAATGTGGGATGGATGCGAGTCTCGAGCCGCGTCGTTATGGTTTCCATGTATGAAATGCTACGGGATCAGAATTTATGGTACCCGGCGTATCGTCGTCCTCCGGAAGTGGCGGATTGTTGATATTTGGACGGATTCACCGATCCAGCAATCTTGAGACCGAATGAACTTCCTGAGTATGACAAATGTCATATGGAAATCAGATCCCTTCGTGGACAAGGAAGAGAGAGAAATTAGGTAGCTCTCCGCCCCAATCTTGATGGCAAATTGGAGATGCGACTAATTTGAGAAGTTCAGGGACTAGGTATAGGAGCAGCGAGACATCGACCAAACTAACACGCAGTGTATTACACATATATTAAAAGGATTGACTCGTGTGGAATCACACTTAGCTTGTGAATGCAGCATGTTGAGTGAGTCCATAAAGATGTCAATGATCGAGCAGCCCTCAGCTAATGCAGCCCGCTTTCAAGGTATCTGACCAACATAAGGGGAGAAAACGGTGCTACCATGTACTTGCCTGGCTCACATAAGTTCTCAACTAGACAAGATATGCCCCCTAATGCGCCAGAGCTGCTGGTCCCGCTCAACGCAAAGGCTGGAGACCTTCTCCTCATGAGTGACGCAGTGTGGCATACTTCAGGCGCAAACGTCACTAAGAATGAAGACCGCGCAATGCTTCTCGGTTACTACACTTGGCCTCATTTGGGAACTCAAGTCAACTGGACTGCGAAGATAGCTAGAAACCTCCAAGATCAAATGACCCCTAAACAGCGAAGACTACTGTGCCTGGACGACATGGCTGACCTCTCGGCCGAAGGCGATTTCCGATACTTGTCGCAGCAATATCTTGATCTAGTAGCAGCATATAGATCCGCTATATAGTAGCTAGCATCTCCTCTTGGGCCGGGTGTCGCTATGCATTCAGGAGAGGTTGATTAGTTTGCCTTAAATAGCACCAACGCTTGAGCTGGTCACCCTCTTGTTTCAAAGCCTGATTGCTTTTGATCCCTGCCTTCGAATAACCAGTGCTCAATCATTAATCTACAAGCTCTATCATGCATCGTGAAACATCGTCTTCATCACATAATTACACTAGCCAATTGTAACGTAGAAGTCTGATTGTCGCCCCATAGGTCTTCCATTCTTGCTCTAAATCATCTGTTTGGATATGATGAATTTTCTGCCCTGTTCTTTTTCGATCATCCTAAGCTTTGATATTTAGAAAGTGCAGGAACCAGGACAAAAGTCCCAACCAGCCCCTCTGTACTTCATTCTCTTCCAGGTGCCAACTGTGTGCATTAATATCCAACGTTAGCCTACCACACGCATATTATGGCCGCGAGAATCGGAGATAAAGGGGGGCTGATGATTTCAACGTACAATTAATGGATTTCTGCCACTTTCGGCTCCAGACCCATCCAGACCCGTCCTCGCCGCATTTGTCACGGACCATCTGCAGTGCCTCCTCGAGTTCTGCCACCACTGCGCGGTCTCGTCTGAATTTTTTGCAGTTACAGATCCATGCTGCCGCGCGCCCTGTACGTGTAAAAATTATCATGTTAGTTATCTTGCTGCCAGTGTCTTATTTACGAATTGATAATCAAAATATGCCGAAACCATGTAAAACACGTAGGAGGTGTGGGGAAGTGTATTAGGCCAGAAAATCGTGGGTTGACATAATATAGGGAAGTACACACCGAATTGCTCGCCATGCCATGTTCCTACACTGATCTTGTGTTTCTTGCCCCAATCTCCAAGTTTCCATGTCGCGAACTCGATCTCTACATCCAATAGTTTGTCTTTCCAGCAACCAACATGCCTCACTGGGATGATTGAGTAATCTGTTACGTTCCCATTCGCGTGCGAAACGTCTTCGGTGACATTAGTCACGGGTACTGCGTTAGCAATGGCTAGCAAGCTAACCAGAATGGTAAGTATGAACATTCTGTTGATTGATGATTTGAGAATGATTCTGTCGCACAGAAGTCGTGTGGCGTACGGGCTAGTCGGTCGACTTTATAGGGTTAATTTCACTCGTAGGTTTTGTGCCCGTGGGGCAGGGCCGTTGGTTTATATACCTATAGAGAGCCAGCGATATATTTTGGAGTCGGCCCCGTACACGAAAGCAAAATATATTTTGCGACTGAACGCAAAATTCTGAGGCACACTAGTAAGCCAACGCTGTGGAATAGTTTCTCGTATCATTAAAACCCAGTGTAGCTGGTAGGTTCTTCCTGGCCTTTAAGGTTAGGGCTATAGTTCTATCACCTCCTAAATTTAAGTTCTTCATGTCAAGCGGTCACGATACAAACAACAACGTGAGCATTCTAACAGTTTGGCACAGTTGCGTAGAGGCTTACTAAGAAGGGCAATGCGAATTGATTTGCTAGGGTGGCACTGAAGCGCTAGGGCCTAGTAAAACGACGTAACATATTGACTTCATGCGTAGCTTGTTACAAATTACTCTATTTGATTGAAATGTGAGATTATAAGCAATGTAGCGGTGATGCAGCACTGAACTATAATACTCTCTTGAGGTGATACCGTTGTGAATGAATATAGGCGAGACTCTCTTACCCCGAACAATTACTACAAACAGTGCCCGTATAATGCGGTAGTGTTCAGGTAGAATTCATCGGGCCAATAGCTCAATTGCTTGTAGTTTTTTAAGAGTTTCATAATCGGGACCGTAAAGCTTTATAGAGTGTATGTATACGCGAACTTAAGCCTTCGATACATTTAATACCGACAGGGCTTCCGGGTTAAGCTTCTATCGCGAAAATTGTAACGAGAAGCATAGTCAGCTCTATACGTGCAGATCCAAGTCAAGAAAGGGTCTGCGAAGCTACGCAAATCTGTAAGTGGCTCGTACGTGTAGTTAAGTCACCTGCACTGTCTCAAGATACAGGAAGAACGCCCTTGAGTAAAGGCGTAGTTATAGTCACTCTAATCTAGAAAAACAATCGATGTAGTCCTCACGGCGGGATGCTGAGATACTATGAAGTGGATTCGGTCTACAGTAAGGGGAAGATTCTCACTTCTCAGAATGCAATTACTCGGAAACTCGATTTCCAAATCCCAGAGATTAGTCAGGAGACGCAACTGTCGTAGCAGCAGCTAGTAACTCAAAAGCCATATCGCTTACAGCTAAGCAGATATTAACACACTTCCCACTGCACCTGTTATCATAATTCATGCAGAGCACAGCATAAAATAGGATCAACTGCATGCATAATTTAGATCAGAATATACGTTCAAGGGCATGAAGATATAGTCGCTGGGGAAGGACCGCATGGTAGTTGAGAGAGCGGACGCCGCCTCATCCAAACCAATCTTGGCCTTCGGGTTCGTATATAACACCGCCGCATGAATACCTGTTTCCCATCAACGCCGGATCATAGTACAGAGTATCCTTCACACTGAGAGGCGCAATGACTTTCAAAGTGTCCCAGTGAAGGTAATACTGCTTAGTTGGCGCGGTAGCGTTGATGGCAATGAGATACGGCGGCTTTTCCTTTCCATCCCAGCAGGTGTCAAGCCTGTCGCGCAAGCCGGGAAGGTCTTTGGTGCCGAATATGAACCCATATTCAGCGATATTCATCGGGTCGAGTGACATGATTCGGATCGCATGGTCCCCAGCGCCGCTGATTGATGCCTCTGACTCGTATTTGGAGTCTTTTCGAGTAGCTTGAGTGGCAGCGTTCTGCTTGGCGGCGTTCCGCTTTCTAAGTTTCAATGTCGATGGGTCGTTTGGGATAAATGCATCTTCGTTTAGCTATTGAAATACGTCAAGTCAGAATGAACTGTCATCGTTCAGGGATTGCCTTCATTGAACTGCCTAAGAAAACAGGGTAAGAACACAATGTGGGACTGTGGCTACTAACAACACCAGGGATGAAAACCTCCCAATAAGTGATCCCATTTGGATATTTCGAAGTCGCAGTTATATCATCCCCGAAAATCCTGGCATCGTATGATTCCCCTTCCGACTTGATAAGGACGGTCTCGAGACCCTTCTTCGTAAGGGCGTCGAATTGTCGCTCTTGATCGTGGAAATTCTCGCTTGCGTGGAACGCGCAACGAGAAATCGGGTAGCACGTTTCAAGAAATTGTGGCTGTGATACCGGAGCTGAAGGTTCCCCTAGATCATTCGACAGCAGCATCTTCTCTCCTTTCTCTCCTTCTAGCTCCGAGTCCGATCGACTAGACCACTGCATGCCAGAGATGGTGAGCTATTAAACGAACAATGACGAGAAAACCGAGACGTTTTACGATAGATAGGCTAGTAAGTGCTTACTATTCGACGCTGTAGCAATTCAGGATCACCATAAGACTCCGGTACAACATTTGTGGTGCCTAGCATATTGTAAACAGCTTTGAGACCATCGCGGAGTTTGTCCATGGTGAATAGTGTGAACGTTGGGCCAGAATCACGCAGGTAGCTAGGTGAATGAGGATGTAAAGAGAGGTCTGAAAAAAGATTCGGAGTACGAGAAAAGCAGCCCGAATCGTCGAGAGACTTTTATATCCATTATTAGAAATTTGAATGCTGCTTGCGCTTCTTATTGAGTAATGATATTTAGATTGCACAGGTTTTGTAGTGCTCGAGCTCAAGGCAGACCTCAGACAGCCTTGGCAAACTAGACGTTGCGATCCATAATCAGGTAGATTGTTGGCGAAATAGTTCTTCTACATTGCCATCGGCGTATTGGAGGCCCGGCTAGTAGCTATATTCACATGCACCTGCGGCGCCAGGGAAAATATGCTGTTGGTGATGATATGCATTACATGACAGTGGATTCTCAGCATAACATGCAAGATGGAATGCTCTGGATTCCCAGACTGCGGGTATATTTGAGGACCGCCCGCCCCCTTGATGCATAAGTTGATGCTGCCTTATAGCTGCGCCTCATCTCGCGCATACTTCTCCATCTCGGACTCCACATTTTGCTGACATAGTTAATACACTACCTTGATCTTGGAATTTGTTCGGTCTCATCAGACAATGAATATTCAGATAGAACATACGTGCGGGGTATTCTAATTTCGCGATCCGGTAGATAAACGACGTGGTATGCAGCTCGTCACTGTACTGCGATAGGTAGATTGCCCACTTGCGCCTATGGTTGAGCACATGTGACATGGTGAGTGACACTCCGCCACAGTGAATCCGGTTGGGTACAGCTATACTCAATATCAGAAAGAGAAAAAAAATTGTTCGAAAAGAGGTGCTTCCGTATTCAAAGCTTTTCAGAGCATTAGATTGGAGTTGGCGAGCTGAACACCGAGAGATTATTAAAAAGGGGCGGTGCCACTAGCGCCGCACTAAACCCGACGAGCCACGCGCTCAATAGTCAAAGCCGCTCATTTGTATACTACTCCTTTTTCTCCTTTAGTAGCGCAATTGAATATTGAAGTTAGCGGAGTTGTGGTTAGACGAGTTCACGTCGGAGGCGTCTCTGAACAATGTTAACTTATGATTTTCACCAGCCCACTACTTCTACGACATTATGCAGCCGCTTGACGACGGCTTGAGCATTACTCTCAAATCTACTTATAGGAAGCAGCTACAGCTATTCTGAAATCTAAACGATACCGCCGCAGTTTACAAGACTGAGTATCTTCGGTATTAGACCAAGGCCCGGGCCACGGAATTGGCTTCGGGAGTTTAAAGTTGGTAATGGCAGTGAAGGAGTTATTAGACGTTCTATCTAGATTCCCAAATGCCGTAACGCCTTTGAATAGATCCTGGCAGTTTTCTGTGATCTTGAGCCCCTAATTGGTATTATTTCTATAAATGCATTGCCGAGATATGGGCCTTCGAGAAACCCCCAAAATGCGGAGGCTCGTTGACGGTGCACAAGGGCTGCTCTGGCTCACTATAATTTCTTTTTCGAAGCAGTTTCTGGGGGCTGAGAGATCGGATGTTTGAAAGCGAAACCAAGAAGGCTATGAAGGGGAAGAAGCGCGCCAACATTCTTAGCCCTCACACCCATTCTATGAGTATCGGAGAGATACTCGCTGAATTCAGCAACCTCGACGAACTCAATTAAGATTTGCCTATACTAGTTTGAGATAACCATCCATACAGCAAGCATATCTGGCCTTCAATAGATGATTATACCCGACTCATTTGTGGGAATTGACAATTGCTGGTAGGCTTTTTATTAATTGTAATGTCAATTCAACTTCCTACTACGTAGATCAAGCCAAGATGGCAAGATGAGCTGATTTGAATCAAGAGCAATATAATCCTGAGGCAACACGAGCCAAGCATGAGCAAAAGCGGCCAGCTGATGCCTGATTTCGAACTTCAAGATTGACATTGCATGATCATGCCTCATAAGAGATCCACTGAATCAACCTGCAGATCAAATACTTCCTGTACCGGAACAACCACACCGTCATAAAACTGTTTCCTGAATCCAGAGTGTGATAAACTTAGCGTAGAAGGGTGGCCCTGGAAGTGAAACCGGACGCATCTTTCAGCAGCGGCAGCGTACTTTTCACCCACTTCAAGCTCCAGGTCACCTGTTTCAAAGACATGTCTTGCGATGGCGTAGTCGTTCAAGATCGATGCCTCACTTGTTGAACTATCCATATTTACTGGCATATTTATTTGATCCAACCTCTTGTTAAGTCCTAATTCGATGAGCATGACGCCAAGCTCAAATATAATCTTGTGCTGCAGTTGATTTTCGTAGTAATTGTCAATATTTTGGCTGTCCATCAGATCATTCGTAGGCCCCGTTTGCGAAGAGAAAGTGTGCATAAGGGTCGGATAGATCTCAGGATGACCAAACTCGTTCTCTTGCGTAACAGCACTTATGAGGAGAGCAATATCCTCTCTTCCCAGCCGCCGTCGTTCTAGCCACTAGAAGCATAACGTTAAGTACGCACGAAAATACAAAGATATTTGAAAGAAAATTCATACCGGTGTATCACAGAGTATAAGGACTGCCCACGTAACAGCAGCAGCAACCCGTAGTCGTTGTCTTCGAGAAAGGCGTGCGTGTACAGTGTGTTTGCTTTTTCTACTTGAAAAATGGCGATCTGCAATCATAGAGTCTAGTGAGCAATTTGAAAAAGTCGAGCAAGGAGTCGAGAGTTTCTGCAAACAGATGTCTCTTTCTTCTTCCGCATTCGTATGAACAAGATGACCGCTCCACATCTTCTGCTTTGTAAAGCTACACAGCTGAGAAATCAATGGATTCTTTGGGCTTTCGTTAAGATCCGTTTGATGAGGGCCTTGCGCAGGAGACAGCCCTCGGCTTTTTGGGAGAGCAGCTGGACCACGTTAGCATGGGTCTTCAATGCGTGTGCTAGGTTGAACGAACAAGACGGCTCTTCTACTGCCAAACCAAGAGCAAATGAAACTCTTCGCCCGATATTATCTGGAAGCAATTTCAACCTTTTCGGCGTCTTAGATCCAGATTCTTGAGGCAGAAGAGTAGTTGCAGACGGTACCGGGGCAGCATCGCTATTTGATGTCGAGTTTGCCCGATTTTTACCAATAGTGATTAAGACTCTCTGCCAGTGACGGCATTCATTGTGTTCTCCAGATTCTGGAAGTGATAATTGTAGTTGTCCAACGCTGTTGGTGGCAATATCTTGCCAATTAAGTTCCATGTTGCTTGGATGGAGGAGTGCATTACATTCTTTCGTCCACGATTTCGCCAGCGCTTCGTGCACGATTCGAACGTTTTTGCGGGCTTGGTCAAAGAATTTGGGGTTGAGCCCACGTATACGTGCCACTCCCATAGGATCAGCGGACGCAGAGGATGTATCACGCAAACAATATCTAAGAGCATTGTTCCACTTCTGGAGCTCATCGAAGAGTTCTTTGCGGGTTTTGTGCCCGAAGCTACGCTTGACCCTCCTCCATTCCCAAGAGATTCTGTCAGGGGTATCGTTCCATCTTGGCTAGAAATATTCGTGTCAGCATATTTATCTTTTCAATGAATTCAGTGCTCAAAAACGCACTTTTCCATCGAAATCTATGTCGAGCTTGTCAAGTAAGCTCTCCATCATACGGCCCATATGCTGTAGAACATCGATGAAATCTTCGTAACAGTCCGGTTTAATCTGGCGTAACCTTTCCTGAACTTCGTCGAACTTTGGGTTCGACAATCCGATGCCCTCTAGAGTCGCCTGAAGCTGATTTTGCTGCCATTTTAGGTTACGGCGTATCCCCGCTAAAGTTTGTGTATAATTGTTGTAGTTGTCAATTATTCTGAGCCCTTGTTGGTAGTTCTCAATTGCTCTGATCGCAATGGGCAGAGCCCCCAAAGCTAACGAAGCGGCATCCATGCTGTGCGCAAAGTGAAGGCCTAGAATTTACGTCGAGGGACAGGTTTTGCGAAGGAAGTTTATAGGCCTGGTCCAATTCCAACAACCCAAGTACCTACCTTAGGTACATACGTAGATTAAGTAGGGGCCCATATTAGGCTCCCAGCAAGGCATATCAATTTGTATCGCCCCGGCTCTCAATGGAGAGTAATGCCGAGCACAGCAACAACCCCGCTCCATAATTTATTTCCATGCCACATCGAACCGCAGCGAAAGCCACCACGGAAGCACTCCCCAATACTAGGTACTTAGGTACGGACCATCGCGCGCCTTGGAGAACGCCTCGGCGTACGCCTTGGAGTGCGCCACCAAATCGTTATCTTACTCCTGTAGTTAGGCGCCATCAATCCATCCAACCAACTGAGCTTAATGATCCACAGGCAATCGCCGATAATTGAGCATTAGTATCAACTGGGCCCAGTTGGCCGATTTCTTTTTGGCATAAAAACCTGGAAACCGGTCGTCTATATTAGTAACTATGATATTTGGCTATTGACTACTTATGTATATCTTTTGATTGTCGGTCTCTGTTCGAAGAACGAAATTACCGGGCCATCCCGACAGATTCTGATGTAATATTGCCACAACCCAGTAATTACGTGCATCTTTCACTTGACCAATGTCGAGACCAGCGGCTCTGCTTCCTATGCTTCGTGTCGCCCGTATAACAGAGAGTCAATTTTCTACCATACGAGAATAATGCGATATACTTATCCCGAGCCGATGGTGTCTAACCGTGGTATTTGAGGCCATGTACAAAGAAGGCAGATTGCAACAAACTGAGGTGCCCCGCGCCCCCATAATCATTCCGGAGTTCACAGCAGCTAAACCGTCTCTGGAGACGATACATGGTGATTGTTTGACTTCTTTTCAGAGATTCCTGATTCATTGTCGTCAAGATGATAAAATCAAGTCAAGTTTCGGGCTTGAGAAGTGCTACGAGGAGTATAGCAGGCTGAAGACTTGGGGAAATCAGAGAAGAGCGGCCCAGGGGCCATCGATGCCGGATTCCCTGGTGAGCATTTTGCGCGGGCACCAAGAACTCCAAACAGCACTCAGGGAGATATACCAAGAGCTCATAAATAGCTTCAACCAGCGTAAGTTCCCCAAGCCAATATTTGAGCCAGGGCTGATGTTGTATTAGTTAATTCATTATCGTCAGAATCTTTGGCCGAGTCTTTTTGTTCCCTGGCGGACGATTGTGAGAGTGATGATGGGTCAGAATCAATATCGAACTTATCTGACAGCTCAAGCGATGATATAGAATCGCACATCGCTCCCAGGGCCCTCAGCTGCATCGTCGAAAACATAGAGGAGCTATACCGCCTCAATAATGTTATCCGCCAGCTTTCGCTGGCTGGCATTTCGCACGATGGCCAACCTATTCAAAATCCAGTTTATCGGCATGAATACGAGAATGCGAGAGAAAAGTTGTGTATATGGCAGAAGCCACAAGTGGCATCAGAAATCATCGATGCGGCGGAGGAAACACCGACCACTCCTGAAGTACTTGCTGCCAGGAAATCTAAGGAGAGAGAACATAAACCAACAGGTTCCACCTTGCTTCACCGACTCGCTACGGCAAACGTAAAGCGCCGTAAGCAATTACAACATTGGGATGCACATTCATATACAATAGATCCTGGGTCGTCGCCATCCACCCCGACATCCACGGTATTTACGGCTTCAACAGTAGTTAGATCTGCAACCTTTTCTATCTCATCAGATGAATATACGAACTACAGCGCCAGTACTGCTCCTGCATCTTCACTTGGAGGGGAACAAAAATCACTCCGGGTTCCTGAAAGGCCAAGGCTAAGTGATTTAAATGGCTCATTTCCGTGCCCCTATTGTCACATGACGCTCAGAGTCACAGAGATGCAAAATAGATCCAATTGGAAGTAAGTATGGCATTAGATTATATGCTAGCCTATTTGCTAATACAGACAGACGTCACGTGTTTCGAGATTTGAGACCTTATGTATGCACATTTTTGGATTGTTCAGATTCCGAGCGACTTTTCGCCACGCGGCGGGACTGGATAGATCATGAGATGTTACAACACCGCCACCAATGGGTTTGTCGGTCGTGCTCTGAAGAATGTGCCTCAAAATCCGATATGATTGGACACATACAGCGCGTTCATAATTCGTCAATAAAGGGACACGAGCTTAAAGTTCTACTAGAGATAAGCGAGCGGCCAACTAACAGAGTGCAGGAAGATCCATGTCCATTTTGCTACTGCATTATAAGTCAAAAGAATATTTTCAATCACATGGCTGGCCACATGGAAGAGCTAGCGTTATTTGTGCTGCCACCCAATGAAGAAGAGAACGAAGAAAGTGAAGGGGAACAGTCTGAAAGCCTATCTGATACAGAAAAACCAGAAGAAAGCCAGCCCCAAAGCCTACCTAGCAACGACGCAAATGAAGAAAAGCAATCTCAAAGCTTCTTGGGCGCCGAAGAAGACCGGCCCCCTAGCCTTGGAGCATTACAACATGAAGGTTAGACCACCCAATTGCAAGATCATGAATAATTAGTCCTAGTCTTATATCTGACGAGACGGCAGGTCGTGGCTGGTATGGGGGGGGAGGAGGAGGTGGAGGTGGAGGTGGAGGCGCGTCTGGATTCAGAGTTTACTGTGTAAGTCGCTTCTTCACTCATCATCAAGATCAACGCTTACGCTATGAAGTGCAATTGCCATGCTGGGCCATGGAATACCCAGTACGATGCACATTGCCACGGTTGCCAACACGTGTTGTGCTCAGGGTGCAGAACAGAATACCCTAAGTATTATTAAAAGGGCTTGGCCAATGAATCCAAATATATGGTAACGTACGCTTCTGTTTGCCTTCCCTTTGTCTTTCATACCAGCTAATAATAGCTAATTACATAAAGTTGAATTGCCACACATAAGGAATACTGCTGACGCGCTTTTTCAAGTTCCGCTTGGAACAAGATATAGAGACTTTTCTTCAATCGATTACAATATTTTATTTGACATAATTTAAGAAATACATGGTTCATTCTTTAGCAGAATGATGAAACCATGTTCCATTCTTCAGCTTACAGGAAGTGTTATAAATACCTATTACGCAAATTGTACGCAATACCTAAGGAAAAGCCTCAAGAAGGTGAATAGCATCATAGCATCCATTGTCCCTGCCAATTGCCACTGCTAAGCCACACCTGCCTCATAACAAGACTCGAAACACCATGTTGAGCTATCCGTCATCGTCCTGGAATGCAATTGACAACAATCTGGAGGGAAAAACCAGCAGAGCAGGCTTGACACGAAATAAACACAACCCAGAACGAAGGCGCAACCCCTTTAATTGAAGGAACACATATCCACATACAACGACTCCCTCCCCATTCCCAGTCCACATCCCCAACAATCACAACAATATTCATCACACACACACTGAACCCATCCATCTATCAGCAGGCAACCAGTCAGCCAACCGCAGCTCAAACATAAATACATATCAACCAAACCCCTCCCATACTCAAACCCAAAACCAACCTCATCCCAAGCTCCCAAAATGCACTCCCTCACACTCCTCCTCATCTCCCAAACCCTCCCCACCGTCCTCAGCCTACCGAACCCATCCTCTCCATCACACCCCTCGCCAAACCCCCACGCACTGCTCCCATACGCGGGTACATTCCACCTGCCAAGACCTCTCGTGTCATCTGGAGGACACAAGGACGACAACGGCACGCAGTCGAACATCACCCTCGTGTGTGCGGACCCGGGCCCGCAGTGCGTGAGCTTTCCGCCCGACACGCCGAAGAATGAGTCCGTTGGGGTACGGATGTACTGCGTGGCGGCGAGATTGAGGAACAAGAGTTTGAGGCGGGGTCTAGGCCTGGGTCTCAGTCCAAGCCCTGTTCAGATTCCGATTGGCAAGATTGCCGGGAGAGGAAGTGCCGGCCGAAATGGCAACGATGGGAAAGGAAATGGTGAACATGTCGCTAGGTATGAGAGAAGCGAGAATGGGGAGGATGTCAGTGTTGGCAGACGTGGAAGTGGAAATACCGTTCATGGGAACGCCGACCCGCCCCTCTACGCCCTGCTCCCGGCCATGATGTACCCGTGTCCGCGCGGCGCGCAGTGCAGCTTATACCTCAACGGGACGCAAGTCGATGGGCCGGACCCTGACGACGCATGGCGCTGGTACGAAGATGAGAACGGTACCGTGCCAGGGCTAAAGGATGTCGATTTCGGGGGTTGGATCACGCCTGATGAAGTTCATCCGATGTCTGGGGCGGGTAATCAGACTCATGGACTTGGTCATGATGATGCGAATCAGAATAGACGCCACATTGGACATGGGCATGATGAGGAGAATGGGAACGGAAATAGCAATGGAAACGGCCTTTCCCCTATCGCCATGCCGCCTTTCCACCCTCCGTACTCTTCGGAACCACCCCTGATTCCCGACGTCCTGACATATAAATTTACCTGCTTCGTTGACGACGACGACTATATCTTCTCCAGAGTCGCCTCTGCTTCTCCTCGCACCCTCATGCCCCCATCGGGCTCCTCAGCGGGACCGAAACCAAGACACGGAGCAGGTCTGGAACGCACGGGAATTGCGGCCTTGGTGGTGTCTGCTTGTGCTGTGTTTGCGATCCTAGGTCTTGCATGATTACTTGCGTAATCACCTATAAATGAAGGAGAGAGGACTTGAGGTACGCATGCACATCTGTGTGAGAGGAATAAAGAACGAATGGGGCGCTTGTCACTCACCATTCTGGGACAGAGAGACTTGATGAGAGAATTGATCGGATGAATGCTTAGACAGTATACCTTTATACACCACTATAGCAGCAGCAATAACATCAAATTCCCTTGGTATTGCGAGAGTTCGCTTGCGTTGTTGATTTGGTTTTGACTATGCTCTTCAGAGTGGCTAGCTCTGCGGACAAATGGCCGGTCTACCGACATTGTACACAAGCTGTTCTCATCTGGGCTGTGTAGATACTGGCCAGCGGCATATACGATCAATTTCGCAGCGCTGGCCGAGCATCACCGTCTCGGCATAGGGGGGTATCATGCATGTTCTCATCTCATTTTTGTGTTTCTTTCCTATGTAAACCGAGGTAAGGCTACGGGGTGACTGTCGTTTGAATGAGCACTGCACACCCATGTATAGTCAGAGAGACTGGAGGAAAGTTCATAACAGGGCAAGTCACATTACCTGGTTCATCACACCATACACCCACCTAGCTCTCAAGGAATCAAGAAATCTCGAGCTACCCCTTCTCGAATAACACATACTCCACACCCTATGACACTCTCTACTGTGTTCGCTTATCTCTCGAGGTCCATGCTGGAAGCGAAAATTGAAGTTAGTCATTAGATAAATACCGAGATATCATTGCCCAGTGCCCGTTACGCAGCACGCGCATACAAGTATATAGAACTCGTAGCACCCGAGCCCCTGAGCACCGGAGTGAATCAAACGCCTTGAGGCAGTCCGAACCCGCCAAACCAATCCATTTAACAATAACAGCAATTTGAACCCTCCTCGAACGCCAAACAGTGTATCGCAGCAGTGATGAAAACAATCACGAGCCAAATCTCGCTCGCTTGCAAGAGGCAAGGATCCCTGGCCATCGTCACTAAGCATAGCAAGCAAGCAGAACGAAAGCAGAGCTTCAGCGCTGTCAGGCTTCGAATACTCTGTAACCTTAGCGATATTACCTCTTCAACCTCTTCGCATCCACCCCCCCACCATCACCAACTGCAGCAGGCCCATGCCCATTCGCCGAAACCTCCGTCAGCGGCGTCCTACCGCCATCAGGCCCCCCACCACCACCAGTGGGCGCAGGCCTCTTCATCGTCGGCGGTTTATACTGGCCCCTATTCCCCAGGGGACTCCCCACGCCGCCTCCGGGAGCACCGATCTGCCTCATCTGACTAAGTGATGGGTTGACGACGTTCGGTGGACCGTTGTTGTTGTTGTTGAGGCCCGGACCCGGTTGCTGATCGTAGTCTCTCTTCACGCCTGGAACGTGGCGGCCGGTTCTTGATAATGGTTTTGTAGATTTGTGGTCGATGCCGGGGGTTTTGCGGATCGAGGGGCTTTCGGCACGGGGGTCGAAGACTTTGGCGTTTCCTACTATGGCGGCTGTGCCTGGGTCTGCGGTTTCTGGTACGTCTTTTACTGATCGCGCTGAGAAAAATGTGGCTTGTTCGACAGGTGGGCCGTTCGGAGGGGGCATACCGCCCGGGGGTCGTTGCATTGCATTTGGAGGTGGTGTCATTATTCTATTATTCGTGGCGTTGTGATAGGCTGCGGTATTTGTGTGGCTTTGTGGCCTAGGCGGCTGTTGTTGTGGATTAGGACGGTTCTGGAATTGGCTAACCGGCCGTGGGGGTTGCTGGTTGGGCGTATGAGGTGGTCGGGGTGGTGGGACAACGGGCCTGGAAGGCGGCTGCATCGGTCTTGAGATAGGCGGGTTCGTAGGCTGTCTATCGCGGCCATTGCTATTACTGGCGATTGAGATCTGGGACTTGTCGCCTGACCCGGACGCGGACAATACCACCTCGTCCGGGTGGCCGGCTTGGGAGACACTGAAATCAGCCATGTCGAAATCGCCGAAGTCATCTTCCAGAATTAGGGTATCCGATAATACTACACGTCCAGCAGATCAGTATCCGCCCAGTCAATATCATCAGATCCAAACACACCACTTGTATTGGCCCGGTCGATGCTCTTATCAGCAACCGCTTTCGGCTCCACCTTGACCACACCCTCTTCTTTCTTGATGAAATCAGAATGCCGGTGAAGATTCTCTTCGCCAAATTTCGTCGGTCCGACTTTGATTTTAGTCACTTTGGACAGGTAGTCCTTATCGTAGATGCAGTTGCCCAGCACATTCCCGAAATTCCGCAGTGCCCGTTTTAGGGCGTCCGTCGTCCCCTCTTTCTTTGCCTTCTCAAAAGCGGCAGCTTTCCCCTTGCAGTTTTCTATGTGGCCATAGCCGATATCTTCGTGGAACGTGCCGTCTCGCAATGTGACCCGCACAATAACCGACAGGCCGAGAGAGATTTTGAGTGTTTGGGGGTTCTCGTCGACAAAGTCCACCTGGATGTTCTGTATGCTAGACGACCACCCATTGAATCCGAAGACTTCGTTTGCAAGCGCGATGACTTTTTCGGCGGCGATATAGTGAACTTTCTGGCCGGACGGGCCACTGCGAGACGATAGATACTCAGGCCCAAGCTGCTTCTCCAGTCGGACTTGAAGTGTAGCAATCTCAGCAGCGGTGAATTCAGATATGCGTGGCTTGACTTCCTCGAAGGGGTTGGCAATGTTGCCATGCTGGTCGCCCGGACTGTTGAATCGCCTTGGTTAGCTTCACGACGCGTCGAGCTGATATGAGAGGTGACAACATACGCAGGCATAGCGAGGAATTCACGCTTGGAGACCGCAGGTAGGGAACATCGAATGCGCCGATTCGAATAGGTATAGTAGGTACACAGAAATGATGGGCCAGGGGCGTCGTCGGGCGTAAAGTCGATTGAGCCGAATGGTGGTTTCACGAACGAGGATGGGCTGTCATTGAGGCTCCGACGCGCGTGGAGAAGTGTCCCACATAGTAAGGGTGGCTTACATAATGCGTGCAGGCAGACGCCAAGTCACGGGACTCACTTTACCACATGTCCACAGCACCTTCCACCTCGGTGCATACCTAAGCGCTAGCCCACCTTCATTCCTCGGCAGTTCCTTTTCAAGCAATTAACACTTCTCTCTACGTCCGTTTGCTCCTTTTACTTCAATAGGTACCTTATGCATGCATAGTAACATCTACAAATTCCTGAAATCTGTAACCGTCGAACTATCAGACCTTTAAGATCATATAATAGGTTTGTTACTCTATACATAAGTTAACGTTCTGTGTCGCAGTGGCTAAATCAGGAACAAGCCCGCAGCTAACGCCATCGAGTTCGATTTTCTCTTGCAGAATAGCTGGCAATAAGAGTATTTTAGGTGCCTAGTTAGAGAACACATATCGAACACCAAACTTGAAATTTCAATGTATAATGTAATACAGGCTTGCCATCTAAGTATCTACCCAACATGTAACACGTGTTATAAGAGCAGAGTGCTAAAACCTCGGGGATCGATACCCTTGGGGGCAAAGATGCTGCGTACCTATGTAGGTAGTCATCGTATCACAAGCAAAGCATAGTTAGTAGTCATGCTGAGCACGATATACTACGAGGACACAAACACCATGATCTGATGTACCTCCATGATATCAAATATAGCTTAGTTCGTATAATTGAATTAATATCTGTTTCTATATTGCAGGCTAAGCCACCACGACTCTGGACAATGGAGCATGGAGCCCAATTACCAGCGACGAGAAAGCAGCCGGCAGAACAAGCGGCTTCCAGTTGGGCAAGATCATCAACGGGGGGGATATATCCATCAGCTGCTTCAACAAGTGATATCGGCGCCCAACTGTTATCGTGTATCATTCACGCCGATTACTGACTCTTCTATGTACACCTCCGCTGAGGCACAAGTTAAAGAACAATCGAACCACCCCCGTGGACAAAAGTGTCCCAGCAACAAAGTCATTGGAATTCCGAAAACAATGGAATGTGCAGAGCCCCCCAAGATATCAATTCTGACAGGGAAAGGACCAACGCCCCAACAGACACTCTAAACGCCCAAATGTGCAAACCATGACGCCGTATCCGGATCTATGGCCCGTGGCGAAAAAGCCGCCAGAGAGCATCACTGTGGCTTGTATTGAGCCGTACGGACGCAAAATGTTCTCCATGCCTATCCATATGCATAAACCAGCCAGCCATGCCGTACGCTGTCTCATGCAATAATTTCAGGTCGCCCCCATTTCCACCCCCCCAACGAGTTTCGGTCTGTCGCATGTCGTCGATCTCGCGTTAAACACTATGACTCTTGACCCTACCAAGGTCCAACTCGTACAGATGACACGTAGTTCCCGGCCATGAGCTGATCAACGAGTGAGGATGCGTTGGATGAAGGAGCTTGTGTCACGTTGTTGGAACTTCCACCGACCCAGCCAACATTGATGGACATGGCAGACATGGCTGCATGCAATCGACCACCAGATTGTTCGTTGTGTTTGGCTAGGGTTTGGTCCCAGCCATCCGAGTGCAACACAAAGCCAGCTCCCTTCTTTGAAGCCTCGGTGATCACTAGGGCCCAAGCTTTCGAGATCTCATCGTATGCAGTCTCCTTATGGTGGCGGTAGCCGTGACTTTCCCATTCGGGGAGATGATGGACCAGTTTCGTCGCGCCATCTAGAAATTGTAAAGAAACAGCCGCCTGGGCTTCGTTCGGCGGCAGAAACTGTGATGTAAAATCGCCAAGGGCATCGACCAAAGCGAGCAAATGTTGCTTGACTCGGAAGTAGGTGTAATCGGAACTAGAGCCACCATACGGAAACGCTGCCTGTAGTCTACCCTGGTATTCGCTCAACACTTGTAACGCACATTCGACGGACGGCCGCGGTGCACCCTTGACTACCTCTTCACCGATGTCGGGTTGTCGTTCGCAGATGGTTTGAAGGACAGTCCGCAGCTGTGTGACATCGAGTGTTTCTAATAGACGAGCAAGGGAGAGAGGGCGACCTGTTGGATCGTTGGATCGGACCCTTTTCGTGGCTCGAGCAAGCTGGCGTGACGATACGGCGGGCGAGCTCGACGGCGATACTAACATTTCATCGAAGTCGTCGTCGGCCTTTCGTTTCCGTTGACCAGCCATGGCATTATGAAAGGGGGACACTATACGCACGTGGTCAGCAGTCGCCCGTCAGTAAATGAAGCAGGCCGTCCAAAGCCCACGGGATGGAGCAGACGCCAAGAGATAGGGTAGACGCAGAAGCAGCGGCAGCGGCAGAGCAGGGGCCAGCGACATACTAGAACGGGTAGGAGATCGTCGATTGGTATCGTGAGGGAAGAAAGACGGCTTGGGCGACATTAGAACGTTCATAGTGACGCTGTATTCGAGCAGCCCAGGCCAATACAGAATGATGGCGAGAGGAGACAAAGAGACGCAATGCGAGTGCGATCAAAATTGCGGTCGAGGAGGACGGAACGATGGGCTGACGACTGGTTGACGACTGCGAGGATGGCCTAATTAGACTGTGTGCGTATGTTGTGGCCTGAAGTGTCGGGTGTGCAGTTGGAGAAGGGAAGAATCGTCAGCCGGGTCCTCGACGGTGCGAGAAGCTAATACCCAGAAGCTGAGGGTCGCTCATGCAGCTGTTGTGACGGGATGGTAGGATGGCCAACACTGGTCCGGGATGGGGAACAAGCAGGCGGTGGGAGGCGGTAGCGACGATTTGGATGATTTGACGAGAGGAAAAGAAGCGGATGGTTTGGATGGGTAGGATGGGGTGCTGCAAATGTATGTGAGTGGGGCGTTGTCTGGTACTGCATTTTGCGCTATACTTCTGCACTGGTCGAGTCATACGCTGCGCCAGGGGTACTGCTACGCAAACGATACCTAGCGACGCACGGGTGCCGCTATCCCTTGTAGTGTAGCACCTAGCACACTGCCCGCCACACCTAAGCCAACTTTGGTAACAGAAGGAGGGCCTGTCAAACCCGTTTCTGCCCAAGTAAACACACATTGTACTCAGCTCTTGTGTACACATCAGCGTACACATGAGGGTATTCACTTTAAACCCGCCTTAACACGGAGCTAGCTTACTAAGTTATAAAACTAGAAAGCTTACCACTGAGCTGCTTGCAGCACAGAGGCAATTATTCCTCTATTGGGGATTCTCTTTTTTTGCGAATGCTCCTGATAAACAACGTAGGTACTCAGATCAAAGCTGAAAGCGACGGCTGCCGACACGAACCTACATGTATCCATGATCTATGCGCATGATATACAATCTACATGCACAGGGGCTATTGGCACTGTAGCAACGACTATTTAAGCACATGTCTAAGTTGCGTGCTGACCTATTCCCTTTGCCTCCACACTTTTTCCCCACATCTTAAGACTTATGCTCTTCTAACACTCAATAATACTGCCTGTAATATTCGAAACAGGGTTCATATGGAGAAATCCTATCACATGGTGGCCTAAATACCTACATACTAGGTATTGAAGCGCCCGGCGCCACGCCCAGCAGTAGTGAGACGATGCCCTTAGTTCTGCCCTCCCCGTAGGCACCTCAACTATTACCTGCATGAAGAATGAGCGTTACTATTGGGGCACCCATGTTTCGCTATCGGGGCACCCTTCAGCCCGTTTTGGCCTGTTGCAGCTGGCAGCCCGACTGTACACGCACTTGCTCCGATTGTTTTTCTAGGTCTATTTTGAAAGAATTGAGCTTTCTGGAGCTGTTTGGGCCCTTCGAAGCTATTAAGGCCACTGAAGCTATTGAAGCCATTGAAGCTGTTGAAGATATTGTACTTCTACCGAAGCTGTTGAAGCTGTTGGGGCTGTTGGGGCTATCGCACGCAGCTGACAGATCGGGTTTTTAATTAATACAGCTTTAAAGGCTTGCAACAGCTTCAAAAGGCTCAAACAGCTTCGAAGGGCTCAAACAGCTTCGAAGGCTCAATTCTTTCAAAACAGCAGTAAAACAACGATCGAAGCAAGTGTGCGCAATTGGGCTGTCAGCTGCAACAGACCGAAGGGTGCCCCAATAGCGAAACATGGGTGCCCCAATAGTAACGCTCTGAAGAATAAGGAACCTAGTGTACACTACTGCGTGGAAAACCATCATTGGGCTACTAGATCGCTGTCAATGCGCGATGCATCCAGCCGTGAGACCTAACAAATTCTCCATTTACAGCATGCATTATACACAGCTGTGTACTACCACCTACCGCGATAAGTATAAGTGTACAAACGATGAGGTCATTGGCGATTCTATGTGGCTCAATCGGGTGGCTAAGCTGCGCGCACTTTAAACACCTTCTAGATCCGCTCCCTACCTTACTTAGATGCCTATTCTCCATCACGTCTTGTCACGCTGGCTGATCACCCGAGCTCGGAAACCACCGAAAAGGGCCATACTAGCGAAGAGCTCTTTAATCTTAGTATTTCCTACCGGATGGCTACGAAGGATCAAGATCTAGGCCGGCGCTTATAAAATTTCCGCCGGTAATCTCAAGTAACAAGGTACATGCAAACATGGATGCATGTAAGCTCTCAACTCTCTACCTATTTAAGTACCTGCATTGCATCGCCAACAATTTCCCCATCGCTTCTGCTCATCGCAACAAAGAAGCTTCTCATCACGGCATTTCGCCATCGATCCACCCCACTTAATTAAGTACGTACTAGTAGACTTAGCTCCCCAATTCTATTCCAACCTTACCCCCTCCATGGCTACACCGCCAACTGCGAAAGTGTAACCAATCAGTCAGCCAATACGCACGAGCATATAACAAAGAACCAAACGGAGTACAGAACCCTCCGTACTATCAGCAATCATGTTTCATCAAGCGCGTCCACTTAAGTTTCGACATGCACAAATAACAGGGACGATACTATTAATGCAGGCGAGCAGTAGCAATAATGCAGGGAGAGAAATTAAATTCTCGTTCATCAACACGCCATTTTCCACCATTTATCAACACCATTTTCCACATCTGTACGCAAACTGTTCTACACGTGTACAGCCTAGATCTTCCAACTATTAGAAACCCATGTCATAATAAGCTTGAAATGCACCAAATAAGTAATTGAATGAATTACACTCAATCTTCTGGCCATTTGGCATAATTAATAGGCGAATCTAACACCAACATCCTATCATCCACCCATCTACCTACCAGTATCTACCCATATAGCCCATCAACCAATTAACGAGCGAACCAATGCAAGCGCGCGAACTCAGAACTTACTTTGCATTGTCATACAATATATCCGAAAATATAACTACAAAGAGATATACAATTCTCACAAGCTTTCGCAGCCTTGTTTTCTTCTAGGTTAAGTACCTACCTATAGTTCTATACCTTCTATCTTGTGGCCCCTGCTGCGCTTGCTAGCAAGCCGTGGTTGGCCAGAGACCAAATTATAAGCCGCCGCGCCACGGTCGCGGAGGTTAAGTGATCCCCGTGTGAGCACACTAATTACACTTTATGCAGATAAATAACGAGTCAAATTGTTGAGACAGTGCGTGTGCAGCGAATATCTAGCTAAATCAATCGCAAAGTTCATCAGCCACTTGGAGAAAAAGGAGGTCCATTCATATTATCAGGTTCTTAGCGTCCTAGTTGTTTCCTCCTTTTCAGTTATTTATCTTTTCAGTGGTCCTATGCTCACTGACTAACTGTGAATCGATAGTCTTACAAATCTTGCTCCGTCACTGCAAGCAAAGGTACATATTCCTAGTTAGAACTCGAGGCCTGCAGCGTGGCGTTCAAGATGAATGGTCACCTTTATTACCATTTGTTACCTCGATCAATGTTATCACTGAGGTGATCTTGATCTCTTTTTTCCTAGGCCACCAAGTTTCCCAGCCAGTCCCCAATGCTCTCAAATCAAATCAAATCCTCAATGCCGTCATCTCCTGATTTTTGCTTGCCATTTGTTGCCCTGATCGATGTTATCACTTTGGTGATCTTGATCTCTCTCTTCTTAGACCAAGTTCCCCAGCTAGTCGTCAATGTCGTAATGTCCTCGCTTTTGCTTGGCCTTGTTTGCCTCATTCAACTTATTCACTTCCCCGATCACTTCCATGGTCTTGGGACTTAGCATTTTAGAGCAGTCAGCCCGCCATCCGTACATCTCCTGGCCTGTGCGGACGATTCTAAAACTGCAGCGGCCAATCATATTGTATACCTCCACAAGGCACTCTTCTTGCTCAGGAGGTTGGAGATGCAGAAATTCCTGCTTTTCCGCCAGATATAAAAGGGCAGTTAAGAACGGTGCATTGAAAGTCGGAGTAGAAGAGCCGTTGAGCGCAATAGTTAAAAGTTTCGACTTTTGAGCTAATATCTTGCAGTCTTCGATACTTCCCCAACAAGGTAGATGAATGGGTTCTGATGAATCTCCGAAGGCGAGATCATGAATATTGAAGCCTCTAAGCGCCATGATCGCTTCTTCTGGTGTCTGATCCGACTCTGTAAGATCTATCAACTGGTCGACCGGCTCCACAGGTTGCCCGCTGACTCCGTGCTCACTGACCGCGCCCACTCCGTGCTCGCCGACCCCGCCCTGGCTGATTTCATCCTGGCTAAGGTCTTCGCGATCAAGGAGACTTTGAGGGCAGGAACCAATTTGGTTGTTGGTTGGCAAATATTTAGTGGGCAGTTCGGGACTGAAGCTAAGCAGATCATCATCACCAGGAGGAGCCCAGCGCGATCCCTTCAACCCGCCACCAGACTGTGCCTTTGGCCCTGCTGTAGTCTGTGCAACCTGAGCAGCAATGAGCTCACCATGAGAAGTAGATGGCCCAGAATCAATTTTACTTTCGCCAAAGCCAGTATCTGTTTCCGAGGGCTTGAATTCCTTAGCCTTAGGATTGAAGAGATCAGCGCCCTTCGACTGCAACGGTTGGGATCCGAGAGGTTCAAGCTTAGCACTGGTGGCCTCGCCCTTGTGATTGTCAAGTTTTCTGTCCTTTGGTTGCAATGATTGGAGACCAAGTTCCGGACTACTTAGCTTGGTAGGGACGGCAGGGGTCTGGTATGGAGTATTCTTGGTTGGTTCAGGGGTCGTTGTCGGCACCGTACATTCTGTATTACCCGGCTGGATCTTCACAGTGCTCTCTGCACGATTTGGATCGGAACAAGTCAAAAATTTTTCCCACAATTTTTTGACTTGATCAAAAAACTCTTTCGCTTTCGGAATCCCTGGGAAATGAAGAAGAACTGGTTTCTCCATTTTGCCCTGCTTGTTGTTCCAACGAAACCTGACTCGACTAGCATCTAGTAGCGGGGCCACCAAATCACGAATGTCGCCTCTTCTCACTTTCTCACGCTCAATCAATTCCCAAATTGCGATTGGTGCATCGGCGAGTTCGTAGACAATGAATTTGGCCTCTTCGCTGGAAACACAGACATCCATTTGAAAAAGAGTACGATGTGCTTCCGGGGTGGTAGTATTGCGAATAATATTTCCGGCGTCTCTAATGGAAGCTTCCTGTGAATCAATGTCCTGCGGTTTTTCCAGGCTAGCACCCGGCATTGAATTCGAGGCTAGGATCGGATGGCTTGGTTGAGAGGGTAGCAAATGCTGCTCTGTCGGACTCTTGGCCGTCGGTTCAGCTTTTCTAATTGAAGGACCTGATGATGTTGCCAATTCCCCATTATTCTGGCTGATTCCAAGTCCCCGGAGATGTGGTGGAAGTTTACGTTGTCCGTGATCGGGGCCCGAAGATGGAGCAGGTAGCTCTGGAGAGTGTTTCTTGCTGGGCATAGGACGACTTTGGTCCTGGAATGAATTCATTGACATGTTCGCGGTGCGATGGGTAGCATCAGTTGGTTTTCCTGGGCCCCATTTCTTCACTTCTCCGCCATCGGGAACGACTCCTCCGAAAGATGACATGCGAGGGTTCATATTGGAAGGGCCCGACGAGTGGCCCGCATTGGGTCGCCGGTTTTCGTTCGAATTTTGTCTCGCCAACTTAGATTTCGAGTAGGTTGGCTGACTGTCGGCGTGTTAGTGACATCGTGGTACTGTAATATGCAACGCCATCTGATTCATACCTGGGGTTATACGAAGGGTTTCTGCGAGCATTCCCCGTTGAATGATAATTATGATTACCGACGGGCAAATTCTGCAACGCCGGGCGACCAAGGCGATGCGCATTGCCGTTATCCAAAGGGTCTAGACCCCTGACGGCGGCTGCGTCATCGTCGTTTTCAAACCACCGTTCATCGGTGGCCCCTGTTGCAGTGAGTCAATGCCAGCCGCACTGTATTATCATTCAGCGAGGCTCGTGAATACTTACGTCTCCAATCCGCAAAGCGACCGCCGGTTTCCTTATCACCGCCATGGCTGCGTGCATGTTGAGCTGTTGTAGCGACCAAGACACTTGAAGTATTGGCTAAAGTATTCGGCCGACGAGAGGAACCGCGATCATCATCCACGGCATGCTCCTCTTCGCGGTGGTTTCCCAAGTCCGCCTGTAAGAGAGACCACTGGATTAGATAACAGGACCACGCAAGGGACACGAAGGATATATTGACAAGCAGTGAGAAGGCCAGAACATACCCACATGGCATCCTTCACCTCTTCTTCAGGGAGCTTGGCGGATTGCCACTCCGCCATTGCGTTGGCTCTCGATAGCTGATATTTATTTATGCGTCTGTCGGTGTCAAAGTGGGTATCAGGGCGGGCAACTCATCAATCCCCTAATGTGCAGGCAAGTGAACTGGATGGAGAAACCTTGGGAGCCAAGACCACCGTTTCCACAGTGGCAGAACAGCAGGTAAAAAGATTAACCGATGACAGTAGTCAAGTACTTTAGGGATTACCTAAAAGAACAAGATGGCAAGAGTATTCTAGGCCTGAGATGCCTGAAGAAGCAGCTCTCGGCAGTAGACGGACCCTGTAGTCAGTAGTTGCCGATTCTGAAACACGAGTGGGAGAAAAGCGGATGAAAAAGGGAAGAAAGATGAGTGAGCAGGGAAAATTGGATCAGGATTGAGAAGAGCAATAAATACCCACGATATCCACGACTAAGCGGCTGTAGAAAGAAATCTACGGAAAGCATGACAAAGATGTATTGAGCCTCATTGGTGTTCGGCCCGGACCCGCGATCAGCGCGGCGGAGACATGTAGGCCGCAATTGCCTAGGCACGGCTTTAGCAAGAGGTATTATCTACCTCCGGATTTATATACGGGGAGGCCCGGAAGCCCGGGTATCAAATACATCACTACACGGATAACTAAAATATACCGGAAGGCTACCCTACGTGATAAGTTGCGTTTTCTTCATGTACGATGGGTTCCTTGGATTTTGAGCTTTCCTTGTAAGGCTCTGTAGACTTAAGACTTTCTTCAAATCCCTTTCTCCGATATCCTTTGGATATACTATCCATCATCGTGTGGTATCTTCAACAGTAAAATCATGACGGATACAGACGAAAGATGCATGCTAGACTTGCAGAAAGGATTACGGCCAGACATGCAAGCTTCTCTAGTCACTAAAGTACCAGGCTCAGCCAAGTGTTCTCGAGCAATACTAATGTGAATTGCAATTTTAATTATGCGCTATACGGGTGGCTACAGATCTTGCAGTCAAGAGGGTGGCTCTATAGCATTATGGCATCCTTGCGGTTGTGTTGTGTTCAGATGCCGCGTTCCCGTTCTGTGCCACTCTGTGCTAAAGTTTCTAGCAGGTATTACTATTCTGATGGCTTTGCGCCGTGTATACTCAACGTAAGGTGCATACTCCTGAACATCCCCTGTTGACAGGGCTTCATTGTGAGGGTTGCATGCTGAAATCCGGACTTTGGCGTGCCTGCGTGCTGTTGGATAGATAGGGGGTTACAAAGTGAATAGAAGTACGTCTGCAGCTAGGCCGCAATGCAAGGTGTAATTAGGTGAAACATAGGTCTCAATAGATAGATTAATCGGTTCTTGAACATGTCATACAGCAAACGAATCGGTTGGGGTTAACTCAAACAGGTGGCTATAACCACCCTGGTGTAGATATCTCAATGAAACATATACACAACTTGCAGAGTAGTGTCTGAAATCATGTAGACGAACCCTATGTTTTGTTATTAGGGATGGAATTCTAGTATGAAAGATTGTTCGCGAGAGAGAAATTGTTCTTGTTGAGCCTGGTAATAAATCACTGGATAAAGTTGGCTGCACAGATAGAGCAACGTTAGCTATTTCAATCTCTACAGTTAGAACCGATAGATGATCTGATGAAAATACTGAAAAGCATTATGTGACAAGTTACAGAAGGGACAATGTTAAAGATGCCGTCTTTAAGACGGTATGAAGATACGTTGTGCAATATACTATCAAAACTGGCCACGAATTGGAATAAGCAGCTCGGAATATCGATATATACTTATAGTCTATATGAATTACGGCGGGCTTGGTATCTGGCTGATTTGTTTGTTGAGTTCCGCTGCGACAACTCTTTGATATAGTTATTATTCAAATCTTGCTCACATCCCTATTATTTGATGCATATGCTACGCAGCCGCTTGGAACGCCTGTGAGGGTAGCCGTCTAGCTAATTTGCTAATTATATCAAAGAGCAAACAATCGTGGCAAAGAATCAACCAATAGAAAGTTGTCAAATGAATGCTTATAGAGTTTGTTTGCGGGTGGTTATAAAAGATGAAGAAGCCAAGTGTGACAGGCGATTTCAGCCACTTATTTGACATTATATACGAGCTATCTGCTCATGGGCTGCAGTATTATGGGACATGAAATTGTCTAAGAAAAGGAGTTGATGTAGATAAGTGAATCTAAGGCAATATAACTCAGGGGGTGAACACGAAGGCTGCCATATCATTGATTGTTTGTGTAGGATAGATGGTGGAACTAGTTCTTGGCTTTAGTAGTTGCCCGTCACTGCGGAATGCCCGCCAGAGGCAAATTGATGTACTATCCCGGGCTAAAATAATTTACGGTGTTGGCCGCTACCTGTGATCATCCAACTTTTATCGATCAGAAGATCAATCTCCAAGCCACCTTGTATCACAAGCTTTCTGCTGATAATTCCATGGACAGATGATGTTGTACAAAGTTTCATTGGATTGTAGATACCTATCGGTCTGAGTCTCAGGCTACTTTACTGCCCGATGTAAACCACTGTGTTCATGCGCTTCCATGTCGTAATATTCGTACAAAGGGCATCAGTTCATCGGATCTGTCCCGATATGTCGAGCTCTCATTGGCGATTAATTAAGCTCAGCCAGCCCAGTCCAGGCCAGAGGCCTTCTCCATTCGTACATCGCGGTCATGATCGTGTCAACAATTCTTTATTTCGCCTTAGCATCCTTCGGGAGTCCCTCCAGATTATCCTTCCCCTGGCGACCGACGCCGCTGAGGTCTGCATCGGCTTTGGACGCGGGCTCGCGTAGTCCGGCAGATGATCCGGCGCCCGTGGATACGTCGCTCGAGACGCCGCCCGATCCGACGTTAACTTTGCTTGCGTCGGCCGAGTTCCAGTCAGACGCGACGGGGGGCTGTTCCGGCAGCGGCAGGTTCGAGCGCGTCTCCTCGATCTTCTGGGTCTTCTGGTCGGTCATTTCTGTAGAGAAGTTGTTTGGTTGGTTAAAAGTTCCTATATGTTGATTCCAAATCCACCACGATCTCGATGGTCTTGATGGATTCGATGCAGTCCAGGGGAATCTTACTGGTTATGTTGTGATGATGAGGTGGAAATTTGAGATGTTTTTGTGGATTGGAATTGTAAGAATTAGGGTTTGTAGTTGTGGTTTTTGTTGCGACTGTGGTATGAGATCTGAAGTGCGAAAGAAGCTGTATTTTCGTGGGAGTCGATTCACTCTTTAATATTATTTCGTTGAGGCGATCTGGAGCATCTGGTCCGGCGACCAGAGTCTTTGACGTCACAGATCAGGGGAACAACTGGAGACTCTGACATCAAGATCGGTCGACTGTGGGGCCGTGCCGGTGCCATCTGGCCCGGCCAGCGGCATTATGTGGGACCATTGCCAGTAATGTAGGTTAAGTTAGGCAATTAAATTAATTTTCTGGTCAGTTCTGGAAAACCCTGACGTGGACTTCTGCGCGGATCAACCCAAACACGCCCCATATGTGACGTTGGGGGACCTCCAATTCCAGAAAGTGCCTCGACGCAGTGTATGTAATGTGCATCTGGCGGCTCTGCGTGATGGTCTTGGCATTGACGTTGGAGAAACAGAAAGATTCAGAATTGCACACTCTGGATGATTCTCTCAGCCCCGCCGTCTAGAATTTTCGAATTTGGGGCCCGACTCATACTGTAATTATCATACCGTGTCATACCCCGCAACTTGTGTCGCGTCCATCGAAATACTATTCACCAAGAACTTCATTGGCAATAATTAAAACCCAGCACGTAGTTGTATCGTCGTATCATCGACAATTGGTATCTAGCTACATAAGTCATGGCAACCAGTTATCAAGTGAACTAGTCTCACACCGAAACGCCCAGTGCCCTTCACCCCACCAAACCGTCAAATGATCAAAGTGCTGATTGCGATGCCAATAGCGCAAAATATCGTCGCCACATGCGTAAGGCAGCGTGCGTTATCCTATTCTTCTATCTGTCTCGGCAGACGTTGCCTTCTCTCCTTCATCAGGATTTAGATAATTGACGTCTTCTGCTGCCTCGTATTCGGCTATCATGTCGGTGACGACCTCCCTCGCCTCATCAAACTCATGCAAGTTCTCTGAAAAGGGTGCTGTTTTTTTGTAGCTTTCGATGAAGGCATTCCGTTTTCGCATGCCATCATATTGCCTCACGATACGTTTAAATAGCTAGAGCTCAAGGGTTAGGCACTGCATTGTAGCCATTTTCGGGATTTGGGATATAAAACGTACCGTGGCTATGCTGGTGTGATTTGCCAGCATGAGGCCGCTTACACGATGGCTCATGGGGACGTAGGGACTGCGTTTCGTCAGGGCGACCTGAATGCTTGCTGGGCCCCAAGGGATGAATGTTGCTAGTTTGCGTTCCCGAATACGTAAAAGACTCTTGTGTACATCTGTCGGGTCGACCTCGCCTTGTATGACATTAAGGATGGAAATATAACAGCTCTTCTTGCCCGGGTTCGTTGAGACCATACGATTCTTAGGCTGTAATAGCCGCCGCATGACATCTAAAACTGTTGTCTTCCGTACCGTTTTCGCCTGTTCTACCTGGTCGCCAGTGAAGGGGGTGTACGCAGTCATGAGGAAATGGCAACGTGGAGTAGGGATCAGCGAAGCTAGGATTCCCACGAGGTCATTGTGCATGTAGCCGGGATATCGGAGGGTTGTAGTGCTTGCCGACATGACCGTCGACACGAGCTGGTTGGTCTGCTGAAACGAAGGTTCTTGTACATGGAGCCGGTCTGCAGCGATATGAGACAATGCTCCGTTGTCCAGAACTACGACCGAGTCGGCGTTTTGTGTCAATCGTCTCATGGAGAGAAGGCTGTTATAGGGGTGAACGACTACATCGCCCGAATTTGCGGTATCCGGAAAGACAGAGTAAGTCTGTATGATCTTTTTGGGGAACCTGTCATTCATCCGTTCGAGAAGAAGAGATCCCAGACCGGATCCAGTGCCGCCGGCGATGGAATGAAGGAGCATGAAACCCTGTAGGACCCGTCAGTCGTCGATGGCAGCCAGTGAACTTCATTTTCCCCTCTCAAGTTACCTCCAGCGAGTCGCTGCCGTCGGCTTCTCGATCTATCATCTCCATAATGTCCTCATGGACAGCCTCTCCTGACTGGTATCCATCGCCCCAGTTGTTACCAGCTCCTATGCCGGACTTCCCCACGTAGAAGTTCTCTGGGTTGTAGATATTCTTGTATGGGCCCGATTGAATGCCGTTGATGACGCGGGGCTCAAGGTCGATGAGAATGGCTCGGGGTATGTATCTCGTGTCGTCGCTCTGGTAGTAGAAGACATCCTTGCGGTCGCCGCCCTCGGTCGCGAAGTCTTCTAGGTTCCCGTCCTGGTTGATTCCATGTTCTTGGCACAGCTGCTGCCAGAACTGACTACCAACTGAGCTGAATGAGCAAGCTGCACGGTGCGGATGGTGGAAAGAGGCAGATGCAGATGCATGACGCCGGCAGACTCACTGCTGTTGCCACACTGGCCCGCTTGGATAGTAATAATCTCCCTGGTGCGCTGATGTTTAGAAGCGGGTAATTTTGGCCATGTTGATAAGATAGAGAGAATATACCTAGGCATTATCACAACATTCACTACGAACCTGTCGAACTCGACGGTGGCACGCAATATCAAGTAGCTGGGGAATCTGGCATATCACACCTTCGTGACATGTGAATCGAGTTGCGACCTCTTTAGATTGGAGCTGGGGGCTATGTGCTGTAGCTTGGGGCGCGTTTCACGCGTCTTGGAAGCTGTTTGCGGGGTCCTGAAAACTCCTATAGATGCATATCGGATAATTCCCCGAGTGGACCTCGAGACCTTGATTAGGTAAGTGTTTGCTCAAGGTTCTCCGAGCATTGAAATTTTGAAACAGCGAAGTACAATCAATAAAAAGTCAATCAATCGTAAATAGTACTCGATCGTTTACCTGCTCTGATTTAATAGAGTATTCGACCTGTTGCAGGCGTTCAATTAACACCAAAGCTTACTGAATTCAGCGCCCTGTGTATGTGCCAAGGACTTGTTTGATTACGAAAGCTGGGCGAACTTTGGGAGCCACGTCCAGCTCTTAATAGGTGTACCTACTTTACTTGATACACGCTTGATAAATTAAGTAAGTAGTAAGCTGGCTATTGATTGAACAAGTGTTGTTTCTTAAAACAATTAGATTGTTGGATGAAGAAAATGCTCGTTAGTGGGTACCGTACGGGATTTCTACGGTCATTCTATGCTCTTAAAAATGTCCAGATCTACTGAGGACTTCAAGGATACTTCGTGCGTCGCAACATTGGTTCCTATTTATAGCCTGGTTCTGGTTGGCATCCATGTCTCTATTAAATTATTCCGACTTTCGGAAATACTTGTCGCCTACGGAGTATGGTACCAATCCATGCCGTGTGATTCGCGCTTTTCCCAACTCTGCCCACTAATATTACCACCTTAACTACGAAGTACATAATTGCTAGGTAGGGTTCTCCAGTTCTCCAGACCTCTTCAAAAAGGCTGAACATGGGTTACTAGCAGCGGCGTTGTCTGTTTCACTGGTCTCGATCCAGCCTAGTTTTCCACCACGGCGTCGCATCGCGCCAATTGCTGCTGACGACCGATGTCGAAAGCATCATCGCTCACATTCTTTCCCATGGGATTCATTTAACGGTTTAAATGAAACTTACAGGTATCATATTCCCTTGGGCTTGGATATCTATCTCTCGACCCGACCATCTGGGACCATAGTTGTTTTTCTTCTACTCTCGCTCCAAATCACACTTTTTTTTCAACGCGTTCACTCACCCTCTTCCTTCGTCGACGCGGTTAGCCACGACGACGTACGGTATTCCGTCTTTGCATTACCTATCACTGGTCGCGGGGTAAAGGAGCTTGTGCTCCCCAGGATTCAATATCGAGGGTTACATAAACCCTACGCTCAGCTCAGTTGCATTGCGTGTTACATCTGCAACAGGTATGCTCCTGCTGCCCCTGCATGATCCGATCGGCCGCTTTCTTACCTTCAAAAAAGGCCTTATCCGTTTACATTCGTCTTTCCTGTCCTGCTCTCTCTGGACTTTTCAAATTTTTGACACTTCGGCACCCGATCGGTCCAGTGGCGCTAGTAGGCAGACGCAAGCCTCCTGTACAGTGCCGTACAGTACCATACAGTGCTCAAGCACCGGTACTTAGCCAGCCCCGAGGCGGCGGGTCAGGGCGCTACCAGCTTGCCACAAGATCGCGCTAAACCCGAACCCCTAGCAGCCGATAAAGAGGTACCTTGATAAGAGATTCGCAGAGCGCGAAACGCCGCCATGCAGCGCTCTGCTGGCTCAACACCGATCCAGGGCACCATCCCGTTTTTCTCAAGCAATATCTGGGGTGGCACGTCATTTAAGTCAGATCTGAATGCAAATGCGAATGCGAATGCGCTAGGTTCGTCACAGGGTGCGGGTACGAGCGGGACTAGCAGTGTACACAACAGATCCCGTCCCGGAACGAGCGCCGGTGCAGGCGACCAATCGCAGGAACACAGCCGGCGGCCCTCGTTCGGCCGAAGAGCGTCTCTTTCGTCGCCATCCAAGGGGAAGCGCCGCGCGAGCTCGTCGGCTTCGAATGCGGGCGCGGGTGGGGCAGAGCAGATCATTACCGACGCGACGGTTCCGCCGGCGCTCCCCGATTACGCGCTGGCTGCGGCCGCAAAGGTGCCGAAGGACGCCGACGGTCTTGTGTCGCCAACGGTCGACTCGTTTGCTAAGATGATCAGTCGCACGATGTCTGCGCCTTCCAAACCTCCCCTTTACCCCGCCGACGATGCCGAGATGATCTACCACTCTGGCGTCCCCACGCTGCCTCCCCCGGGAACGCCCACGCTGTACGGGCACGTACAAGACGTCGCAAACAAGAGGATATCTACTCTCGACTACCTGCGTAAATCGTGAGCTGCTCCCTCCATGCCAAGGCCATGAAGACCGTCATGCGCCGGCTTGTTTGCCCTTCTCCTTTCTGACTACATCTATCAACCTATGCTAACGCCTGTACTCTTGCCCTCAGGCACGAAGGACGCATCTACTGGTTCAACACGCTTCTATTCGACAAGCCGGATCTGGCGCGCATGCCGTACTTCGACAGTCGGAAGCTCGCTCGCCGCGCCACGAACTACCTTCTTCTCGGACTCTCCATCCCCGTCGTCATCGATCTCAACTCATCATCGCCCCTCGAGTTCTTGCGCTCGCTCAACACCCTTCTAACCGAATTCGACTCATACCAGCAGATTCACACAGAGAATGGGGTGAGCGCGAGTTCTTTATCGCGCGCACGCCTACCACAAATGTTCCGCCGGCCGGGGGGCAAGGGACGGCGGCAGTCGGGAGCCACGAGCCTAGAGCACATAGACCCGAACGGCGCCAGCTTTAACAAAGATGGGTCTGCGGTCAATGCTGCGCCCGCGACAGTTATCAATTTCGGCCTTGGGGGAGAGGGCAACGATCTGCTGGCCGGGGAGGAGTATACGCATTTGCTCACGCCCAATTTACCATTTGATCCGGATTTCTTCGAGACATTCGCCACGCTTTGCGACGTGCTCATTGATTGCTACTCGCGACTCCTGACCCTTCTGGCCGTCCCAAAGGAGTGCTCGCCCGCTATCGTTGAGTTGTTCACGAAAGCGGACTCACGCGTGCGGAAGATTATTATTCAGGGAATCGTCAAAGAGTTCGAGGATCATAGCAGAACGGGACTGAAGCAGGAAGTTGGAAATGTCGGCAAGATCGTGCTGGGCGGACTTATGTGATACAGGTATCATAGCCCCAAGCCCCTAGGTTATCTTGAGGGACTGAATTTAGACTTGGCAGAGGCGGCATTAGCCGTTGATTGTAATCAGGAGTTTATAGCGGACAAGCATGGACGGCGTAAGCACATATCGATGGTACACGTAGATACCTACCCTCCACAGGAAACAATTTACACCTAATTCTATAACTACAAGACAGTGTATCAAAACCGGGCTATGATCGTGTACCACGTTCCCTCTCGCAAATATCAGTGTAAAAGAGTGAAATGTTCATCAGTAACCATAACGCATTAAGTCGTCATAGGGCTCACCACATTGTAGATCGCCTCAGTGCTTGACTCTATACATGATTATCATCACCTGAACATGGCGTCGGGCGCCTAGCTTGTCCACGCAAAGCACCAGAGATACCAAGAGGGAGCTCCCAACGAAGCCCAGAGTGTAGGAGGCATCCAGATGCGGAGCGGACAAGCCGGCCCGACGAAACCCACAGTGACCAGCGCCACGTAAAACGCGATGCATTGATTGACGAACCCCCTCGCGCCAAGAATGAGCCCCATCGAGTAACCAAGCGCGCAGAGCGACGCGAGGCAATCGCATAACTATCAAACTCGACAAAAATAGTGTCCAACCCGCGTCCATGGTGTCAACCCAACCAACACGCTCTCCGCACGGCCAAAACCTAGCCATCAGAATCGCCACCACACGGAGCACTGTGACACCTTGCTGTAGGAACGCCTAAACTCCGGAGGCGTGAGGCCGCGGACTCATATCTTCGTCCATAGGGGACCCCTTGGCCAAGGAGGAGGCAGAACCAGCTCGTGATCGGGCAACCGCATGGGTAGGGCGAGACAACCGATTTTCTTACAGCAATGCGAGAGGCCCGAAAGCCAGTCGCTATTGCCGGGCAGGAGGGGCGGGAGAGGCGGTGTTGTTGCGGGAGGACGGGACGCGAAAAAAAGGTGGACGTAAGCCGCAAGTGCTTCTATGGCGGCGCGTTTCCGCTGTCGTCTTTCAAAACTCGACACGAAGGAAGAGCTGAAAGAGGTGTCCGGGGACTTTCTCCCAAAGCTGTATGAGGGAGACGACCAACCAACCGGGATTGGTTGGCTGTCTCTGTGTGTAGCTTCGATAGCGATTTGTTGGGCGAGGGGGTTGTAGAGAAAGAAGAGGAAGGAAGGGAAAGCTTGGGCGATTGACCAGCGATGGTTTTGTAAATTTTTAGAGGAGTGGGGCCGCGCTAAAGAGCTACCCATGTTGGTTTTGGCCAAAATTGAGTGCTACGAAAACACCGTGCTGTTCGCTAAATATGCCAGTCCTCTTTCCTTACGCGGAATATAAAAGTGGAGACAATGCGAATTGTCTGTGCCCACACAGCAGGGTACACTGTACGGTAGCAACGCAGGTCGCATGTACCTACAGTAGCCTACATTATTTTGCCCCGAGGGCGCGAATGCCTTGCTCACTGTCGACCGCGTCAAATAGGTGTGCCAGTCCCTGCCAATTATCTTCTAATCCCATACCTACCTCATCTTGACAACCACCGTTTCTACGTCACATACTCATTACGGTCTCATACACTACGAAGAACTCTCGATCGTCAGAGTATTTGAGACCGAGAGTACATGCGCCTAATCTTGTGACAGCTTCGGTCCATTCGTTGGCGCTGAGATCACCTACCGCCTTTTGGCAGCATCAGCCAGCTCGGCTGCGATATAGGACACTGATCCAAGGCAACAGTCGGCATCCCGGCCAGCAGTCGCTATGGCAGGTCTTTTCGGGGCATCTTCTACCACTTCGACGTCAACTGCTAGTACCATTGGCGACTTGAAGAATGATGTCGCCATCTCCAACCCGCCCGATGACACTGTCTCGGACCTGACCTTCTCGCCCTCCGCCGATATCCTCGCCGTGTCGAGCTGGGACAATAAAGTTCGCATATATCAGATCGCTGGCAACGGGTCTAGCGAGGGCAAGCACATGTACGAGCACGACGGGCCAGTGCTAAGTGTGGATTTTATCAAGGTACGAGCGTTCTGTTTCTCCCTGATGCTTGTGCGACATTGTCGGTTCCCCGGCTCCCTTGCTGACTCTGTTTTTAGGACGGAACTAAACTCGCGTCAGCCGGCGCAGATAAACAGGCCAAAGTTTGCGATTTGTCCACTCTACAGACTGTGCAGGTCGCAGCGCACGATTCCGCCGTCCGAGCCGTTCGCTTCTTCGAGTCCCCTGTCGCGAACGGTCCCATGCTGGTGACTGGCTCGTGGGACAAAACGATAAAATACTGGGACCTGAGGACTCAGAACCCCGTCGGCACTGTCAACTGCCAGGACCGGGTGTACACGATGGATGTGCGCAACAGTCTGCTTGTTGTCGGTACAGCAGATCGATACATCAATGTTATCAACCTGCAGGATCCCATGAAGTTCTATAAGACCATCCAGAGCCCGCTGAAGTGGCAGACCCGTGTCGTTAGCTGCTTTGCCGATGCCTCTGGCTTTGCTGTCGGCAGTATTGAAGGACGGTGCGCCATACAATATGTGGAAGATAAGGATTCAGGGTAAGTTTTATTCCCGCCTCTTTCTCTCGCACTTGTATAATGACATTCAAACACGCAGCTCGAACTTCTCGTTTAAGTGCCACCGGGACCCGCCATCCAACAATGTCACACAAGTTTACTCCGTCAACGATATCTCATTCCATCCTCAGCATGGAACGTTTAGCACTGCCGGAAGTGACGGCACGTTTCATTTCTGGGATAAGGATGCCAAGCACCGCCTTAAGGGCTACCCGACAGTTGGTGGCAGCATCACAGCTACCTCATTTAACAATTCGGGCACTATCTTCGCATATGCCGTCGGATACGACTGGAGCAAGGGCTACTTCGCCAACAATCCGAACTATCCCAACAAGATTATGCTACATCCCGTCCAAGGCGATGAGTGCAAACCCAGGCCAAGCGTGAAGAAGAATCGCTAGGAGAAGAAGAAGACTTCCATGCCGAAGCCAAGGGTTTAGATTAGTAGTTTCAGCCGCGAGAAGTGCTACTCGCGCCGCCTGGTTCCGCCGAGTGCGAAACTATATACAGAAGACGGAAAATGGGTGTCGGACTCAGTATTCCACGTCCAAGAACGCACAACGTCTTCGAAGACGTTTGGACGCTGCACATCATTTCCAGGAGTTAGGGATTCATATGTTGATTTCGATGTTCGCGACTGCTGCGAAAAAAAAATACTGCGGGCATACTGCACCATTAGGAGACACGCGATTAATTGAGAACCATCGCTCTATTTAGCTCACGTCACTTATTACTATGATTTAAATGTGAAGGTCTGAGCAGTATCAGGGGCGTAGCATTGAAGTTTAGGGTATATTGCGGAGTAAGCGGCCAGGCTACGTATTTATGTTAAACAATCAGCCCTCCACGGCCAGTAAGGTGACTCAGGACTGCTTCAGGTGGGAATCAGGATGCTCCTACGCTCGCAACTCCGCTTGGAGGGGAGACTGGGGACGTTCATGTAGACGATGGACTTGACTCATAGTCTCGTGTTTCCTCGCGCGCTTATGATATTTGTTTTCAAGCATGTTGTATTATGACAGGCCCAGATTGCTACAAGCAGATTGCGTCTGTTTGAACTTGGCTGATGACTTGTGCCGCGTGAGATCTAGAACTCGAAGGGTTGTCAAGCACGACCTAGTGCTATTCTCCTGAGGTTATCCTTTAGAACACATTTTCAGCTCACACCTATATCACTCTAACCGTATAGAAAGAAATTATAATGAAACGCATTACAACACATATTATATTGATACAAAGAAGAAATCTAACCAACCGTACCCAGATAGGTCTACAAAGTTTATTCACTCTTCGAAATGATACCTACAATTTAAACAGCCCTTAAGAGGGTTAGCTCGTGCCCAAAATGGAAATGCCCTTGTTAGGTAATATGGTGGATACATAGCGCCCTTTTGTCGACAAGGGCGGACAGGGGTCTAGAATAGGCATTGGCGGGGTGCGCCGCCAAGGTTACGAAGTACCTAACCTAAAACTGGGTCTACAAATACCTCTGACGACCTCCTGTGAATTACACCCAACCCACCAACAGCCCACCAACAGACGGACATCATACAGGCTCAGCTTTCCTTTCTTCGAGCCATGGCTGCCAAAGCACCAGCCGAAGGGCTTGAGAAGCTCAGTAGTAAGAATCTATCCACTGTTCGTTTATGCATGTTTCACTAACATATAAATCTAGTTAGCAGCAACGGTGCGCAGAAAGCGGCCAATGGCGGGGCACAGAACGGCGACGCGGCCGAGCATTCAGGAGACGAATCCGATGGCGATCCCGATGAATTAGCTGGTGATGGCGCGGTCGGAGCTGATGGAGCTGCCAAGAAAAAGAAGAACAAGAAGAGAAAGCCCAGAAAGAAGAAGAAGACCCCCACGGCGCAGACCGAGCCGCCCAGCGTGCTGCTCTCAGACCTCTTCCCGAACAAGACGTATCCCAAGGGCGAAGAAGTCGAGTATGTGAATGAGAACCGGTACCGTACCACGAGCGAGGAGAAGCGCCACCTCGACAACCTTGACCCGGACTTCCTGACCGACTACCGCTATGCCGCCGAGACCCATCGTCAAGTCCGTCAATGGGCGCAGCGACACATTAAGCCCGGTCAGACACTGACCGAAATCGCGAATGGTATCGAGGACAGTGTGCGCCGGCTAGTCGGACATGATGGTCTAGCCGAAGGCGACGCCATCAAGGCCGGCATGGGCTTCCCGACCGGCCTGAACCTCGACCACATTGCCGCGCACTACAGTCCCAACGCTGGCAACAAGACGGTGCTGGCGCAGAGCAACGTCATGAAGGTGGACATCGGGGTGCACGTGAACGGGCGCATCGTCGACAGCGCGTTCACCATGGCGTTCGACCCGATGTACGACAACCTGCTGACGGCGGTCAAGGAGGCGACGAACACGGGGGTGCGGGAGGCCGGGATCGACGTGCGCCTGGGCGAGCTGGGGGGTTTGATCCAGGAGACCATGGAGAGCTACGAGTGCGAGATCAACGGCACCACGTACCCGATCAAGGCGATCCGCAACCTCACCGGGCATACTATCTTGCCCTACAGCATCCACGGCACCAAGAGCGTGCCCATCGTCAAGTCCAACGACCAGACCAAGATGGAGGAGGGCGACGTCTTCGCCATCGAGACCTTCGGCAGCACCGGCAACGGCTACGTCCACGACCAGGGCGAGGTCTCCCACTACGCCCTCCGCGGCGACGCTCCTAAGGTCGACCTGCGCTTGTCGTCTGCTAAGTCGCTCTTGACTGTCATCAAGAAGAACTTCAGCACCATTCCATTCTGCCGCCGATATCTTGATAGATTGGGCCAGGACAAGTATCTCTTAGGTGTAAGCCATACCCTACCCCCGTATCGTCTCTATGTGTTTCGCGAGAACTGGAACTAACATCAGTCTGTCTAGCTGAACAACCTTGTCCAATCCGGAATTGTGGAAGATTACCCACCCCTGGTCGACAAGAAGGGATCATATACGGCGCAATTCGAGCACGTAAGTTATTCATCTACGGCCCAGTCCCAGAACTCTAAGATCCTTCGCTAATCCTCAATTGCAGACGATTTTGCTACGACCCACCGTGAAAGAGGTCATTAGCCGTGGCGACGATTACTAGGCAGCTCATAATTACATGGCACATTAATATGTATCCTGCAGATGACTCGGCGCCATATTATATAAGGTCTTAGCTATGGCTATGGACCAATTCGCTCGTGGGGTAGTATACATATACACTGAGAAGGTGCATCTATGTATCTCCTTATATATCGTACAGTGCCCGCTCCCCAGATGGAGGTCAGCGAGTTGTCTTTGAGGCTGCAGCCTGCATTGATACTACATACTTTCCGAGGCCGTGGGACTAAAGGCAGAAACAAGAAAGGATTGTGATTGGAAGAGCCCGCACTACTGGGAATGAAGGTGAGAAAAAAGAGGAACGAAATAAAAATGAAAGCGATTTATTTTTTCAGTGCACCAAAGCTGACAATCCTTCTAATTGTGCACTCCGTTTACCAACCGACTTATTACCATGAGTTGGTATGAATACACATGCGATGTATGTCAATAGTCAAGTCTCTCGCTTGGCGATATTCCATAGTCTACTGTGACTATTCTGCTTGAGCTTGGACAAGGGGGGGTTCCGCGTAGTTTTGGCGTAGCTTTGGCGTAGTTTTGGGCATCGTGAAGACTTCATGCTCTATTATGAGGTGCAAGCGCAATGCTGCTACTTCAAGTTGATAATAGTTTGAGGATTTTCCGGCAAGCATACTTGACTATGGCGGGCGTATGATGGAGGACGTAAAAGAGATCATTGCTTACTATACCTTGATATTTCTTCCGAGGCTAGTACTATTGGAATTGGGTGCAGATCCTATAGCAATCTATTATACGATAGCTCTTGCGTCATTCATTTCATTGAACGCGATGATTAGCTAGTAATTGTGTGGGTTTCCAGGCGTTTTGTGTCTATCGGTGTTTTTTTTTTTTGTGGTTCTCTTTTCTTTTCTGTCCCCTTTTCTATCTCATTTTGGAGGCTCCGCGAAACCCTAAGCAATTGCGCAATTCGGCGCTCAGTGTCCTGTGCACTGTAATTAGGCGGGAAGATCGAGTGTTGGGCTCAATGGTATTGCATGTTGTAATCTTATCTGTGTTATTTATGTCCTCCTTGACTCCCGCGAATATTCGTTCGTTTCCGCGATCGAATACTCATGAGGCGGCTCCTAAGCCTAAGTACGGATCGCCAATACCTAGCGCACAGGACCTTAATGATTCTCCTAGGTGATATTAGCTCGCCCATTTCTGAAGGTAGGACAGCATATTATCCCACGTACTTATACGGGCGGGGGTATCTATCTGAATACTCTTGAAGCAGTTTCTTCATAGATTCCAGCTGTTCTGCTTCAACAATGTCCATTGCTTTCTTGGTAGCTTCTTCGTCGAGTCTGGCACCATGCTCTACCAACAGCCAAAACAGCGTTTCATTCTCTCGTTTGACCGTTTCGACCAGAGCTCTCTGCACCACTTTGTGATTGTATAGAGCCCCATGCGCGATGAGGAGCCGTGTAATGCTGTGTGACCCAACAGCCACCACTGCATGCAGTGAAGCGTCTAGCGCGGCTTCTCTGTTCAGTAGCCACTTTACGGCGTCTTCGTGACCGTTGAATGCCGCTACGCTGATAGGACGATTGAAATCGCGCTCTCCGTCGGGTTCACGCCCATCGATTGGAACGCCGAGCGTGGATATGTATTTCATCAGCGGTACCACCCCCTTTTCAGCAGCGCGTAAAAACATGACAGAGAAGTTGCAGTGTTCGATGCGGATATCCCTGGGCCTCATGGGATGTTGCATATGATCTTTGACTAATTCGAAGCAGCGCTTGAAGATGTCAACGCTCCCTGTAACATAGAGAGAATCCACCAATTTGCCTCGCAAGTAAACAAAGTCGGGGCTATTGGTATCGAAATCGGGACCTAGAATGTATTCCAATACATCCATCTGGTTGCCCCGAGCTGCATGATAGAGAACTTTGCCTCTGGGGGTATCGTGAATCGCATGTGACTCATCCGCCAACAAGCACGAAACAACTCCTACGTTGCCATTACAAGCCGCCATGGGGAGTGAGGGGTATTCGAACAAGTCGTCATCATGTTCAGATAGGGGCAGTAATAGGACTCGACGAACTATATCAACATCGTTTATGCAAGTAGCAGCAGCTACGAGAGCTCGCCGAAAAGTTCCACTGTCTCTATCAATCTTAGCACGCGGTTTCAGCCCGTCGCCGTATAATTGGTCTTCTGCGTCGTAGACAGATGTGATACCACGGTAAATATCCTTCACACATTCAACCACATCGCTAGCCCGTGATTCACGTCCATCCTGGCCACGCATTTCTACAATGCACTCTGCCAGCTCCCGGACCATGCGCATGCGAGGCGACACGCGCTTGGTGCGATGGAGAGCTCTGTAGGTGAGAAACCGAGGCCAAAAATCCGTGGGCCAATGTGCAAAGAGCAGATACTCTAAGTGTACGTCAAGGACGTCGGATTCGAACGCGGCATATTCCACAGCAGCATTCCACGCGCGGCTCACTAGTCGAAGACGGACTGCGCGTTTGTAGCCGCGGACTGATACGGCTAGGACAAGGATAGGATGAAGTATCTCGTTCGGGAAGAAAACCATTATTGCCTAGTAGGATCAATAAGGGTCAATAAGAGACTGATGAGGGTAATGGAAGGCGATAGTTGGAGAGGTCAGATAGAAGTTCGAAGGGTGGGAGCTAACCTGGTGTCAATTTCGTCCTGAGTCCTCAAGATTAGGCAGATGTTAAATGTCAGTTGCACCTCGCGTTAGTTAGCTTTTACGTTACATGTTAGGCTGCACTTTCCAAGGCGAGAGCTTGTGCCTCACTGCCTCCATCTGCTGGACCGGGTTCTTGGATCGTGTTGGATGCAGGTTGATTGTGAAATTCACCTGATGGGGCTAGCCGAGACATACCTCGCACTAAAAATTAGCTAGAGTAATATCTAATTGGTCGAGCCATGTAGTGTGACAGAGCGAGTAGATTAACAAGGGGGTCAATTGCTTCTAACCTTTGCTTTTAGTCTATAAAACTACGAGTTACTCCCGGTCTCCTTCGGAGACCATATGTATAAATAACAAACCGGTTTTTTACTTCACTTTTACATGAATATATTATTAATTTATTGTTTTATTATATATTTATTTTTATTATATATTATATTTATATAATATAATATATAATTTATTTTATTAATATTTTTAATAAAGTTTAAATTATATCGATTTTTAATTATTTTTATATTAAATTTTTAATAAAAATTTAAAATATAATTATAAAAATTAAATTTATTAAAAATTAAAACTTTTAATTTTTAATTAAATTATTAATAATAAAAAGAATTAATTAATAAATTTTTTTTTTAAAAAATATTATTATAAAACGTTTTTTTAACTTTTTAACCGAATTTTAAATTATAAAATAATAATAATAATATTAACACGCGTTAAAAAATAAAACATTTAAAATTTTCTTAATTAATATTAAAAACTTATTATATTTCGAAATAAAATTAACGAATTATTAATAAAAATTTATTTAATTTAATAATTAAAAAATTTATTTATTAATATTATAAAATTATAATTTTAAAACGTTAAAATTAATACTCGTTTATAAAAATTATATTAAATTATATAAAAATATAATAATTAAAAAAAAATAATTAATTCGATAATAATAAAACATAATATAATAGTTTTAATTATATTATTTAATAATTAAAAAATAAATTTAATTAATTATATTTAATTATTAAAAATAAAACCCGAAATTTTAAAATTTAATGTTTAAAAAAACCGAATTAAATTTTTATAAATTAAAAACAATATATAAATTTAAAAAAAACTAATTTATTTAATAAATTTTAAATTAATAAATTAATAAATTATTTAATTTTATAAATAATATTAATTTTTAAATAAATTAAAAAATTTAAATAAATTAAATTATTAATTAATTTATAATTTTAATTTAATATTTATTTTTTTTATATAAACTTTTTTATTATTTATTTAAATTTATTAAACTTATTTTTAAAATTATTTTTTTTAAATTAATAATATTTTTAAAAAAATTTTTATTAAAAATAAAATTTTCTTTTTTTTTATTTTATTTTATTTTTTTTAATATTATTATTATTAAAAAAGTTATTTATAATTTATTATATTAATTTTACGTAATAATAAATTATAAAATTATAACAAGTTTTATTTAATTTATAATTTTAAACCGCGAATTTTTATTAATAATATATTTTTAAATTTAAATTAAAAAATTATAATTTATACGTTTAATTTTTAAATAAAATTTAAAACAACGTTTATAATTAATATTATTCCCGGTTTTTTATATTTAATAATTATTATATTTATTATTATATCTATTAAAAAAACTTTTTAATAATATTTTATATTCGGGCAATATAAATTAAATAAAAATATTATAAATTATATTTAATATATAATTTCGATTATTTTTTTTAATTCGATTAATAACCCGGAATAATATTTTAATAATATTAAAATTATTAATTAATTTAAAAAACTCGAATTATTATTTATTAATTATTATATTTATTTAAATAAAATAATCGAATTAATATTTTTTTATGTTAAAATTAAAAAAATACGTAAAATTTTTATAATATATTTAAAAAATATTATAATTTAATTTAAAATTACGCGAGTTTTAAAAAAATATTTTAAAATAAATAATTTTTATTAAAAATATATAATTATTAATTTTTTAAAAAATTATAAAATAAAACCCCGTAATAACTCGATAATTAATATAAAATAATATTTTAATAAATATTAAATTTTTATTTAAAAATATAAAATAAAAAATTTAAATTTTAATAATATTTAAATCGTAAAAAAATATTTTTTAACGTTAAATAATTTAAATATAAAAAAATTAATTAATTTAATAAAATTTAAAAATTATTAAAAACTTTTATTATTTTTATATAAAAATATATATAAAATAATAAATTAATAAATTAATAAAAAACTTAATTTTAAAAATTATAAAAAATATAATTAATAAATTAAAAAAAAATAAAAAAACTTAAAATATATTTATTATAAAAATATAATTAAACTATTATATTTTAAAACTTTTAAAACAAAAATAATTAAAATAAAAATAATTATAAAAAAAAACTAATAATTGTTTTTTAACGATTTATTTTAATTAATTCGAGTTTTTATTTAATAATTACCCGCGAAATTAAATAACGTGTTTATATTAAAATTTAAAACAATTATATTAAAAAAATATAAAAATTTTAATTTTAATTAAAAATATTAATAATTTCGTAATTAATTTGAATTAAATTATATTTTTATTTTATAAAAAAATAATAATTTAAAATAATTTATAATTATTATAATATATTATTTCTTTTTTTAATATATTTAAAATATTTTTAATATTTAATAAAAAAATATTTCGAATTTATAATAATAATAGTTTTATAAAAATTAATAAAACTTTTAATAAAATAATCCCGTTATTAATACTTATATTAACGGATTTTATTAATAATAAAAAATATAATTAATAATATAAATATAAAAAAAAATATAATTCAAATAATTATATAAAAAAAAAAGTTATAAAAAACATTATAAAAGTTATAAAAGTTATAAAAATAATCGACCGAATTATAACCCGTTTTTAAACTTTTAAAAAAATAAATATTTTATATATAATAAATTTAATTATATTGTTTAAAATTATAAATATATTATTTTAATAAATAAAACTAACGTTTATTATTATAATAATAAAT